>QMIH01000005.1:0-10261 GCA_003987875.1 Clarias batrachus | reverse complement strand
CGCACGGGTTCCTGGACGCCGTGCTCCTGCCGCCTCCGCACGGGTTCCTGGACGCCGTGCTCCTGCCGCCTCCGCACGGGTTCCTGGACGCCGTGCTCCTGCCGCCTCCGCACGGGTTCCTGGACGCCGTGCTCCTGACTCCGCACGGGTTCGAGGACGCCGTGCCCCTGACTCCGCACGGGTTCGAGGACGCCGTGCCCCTGACTCCGCACGGGTTCGAGGACGCCGTGCCCCTGACTCCGCACGGGTTCGAGGACGCCGTGCCCCTGACTCCGCACGGGTTCGAGGACGCCGTGCCCCTGACTCCGCACGGGTTCGAGGACGCCGTGCCCCTGACTCCGCACGGGTTCGAGGACGCCGTGCCCCTGACTCCGCACGGGTTCGAGGACGCCGTGCCCCTGACTCCGCACGGGTTCCTGGACGCCGTGCTCCTGCCGCCTCCGCACGGGTTCCTGGACGCCGTGCTCCTGCCGCCTCCGCACGGGTTCCTGGACGCCGTGCTGCCTTCGCCGCCCGACCTTGGTGGCAATCCACCCTTACCCACCCTTCCACCTGGCCCAGAGGATGGGTGTCGCTGCCTCACAGTCGGCAGAGCCGACATAGGACCTTGGGGAGGGTGTCCGGGTCCTCCTTTTTGGCGCCCCGGTGGTGCGCCTTTTGGGGGGGGGTAATGTCACGGGACACCACCAGAGGGCGCCAAAGCGCCCACGAACTCCATGTTGTGTGTTTTGTTTTCTGTTGTAATATTGTACTCCAATTCCCAGAATGCACCTCAGTCAGGTGGTCACCCTCACCTGAACTGAGTGTGCTAATTAGTTTCATTATAAATGTTCCTCAGTTCTGTCTTGTCCTTGTCTTGCATCTGTTCGTGTAGGTACTGTTTGTTCTGGTATGTGTCTTCCTTGCTCCATGTTCTTCCTTGCTCTCCGTGTTCTCCTTGCTCCGTGTCTAGTTCATAGCTCCGTGTTGTTTAGCTCCATGTCTCCCAGTCTGTCTGTCTGTCTGTCATGTCTAGTCTGGTTAGTCAGTCCTGTTTAGTTTATCTTGTGTTTATAGTTCTGGTTTCTGTTCCTTTTGTTCCCAGTGTTTTTGTGTTATCACATTAAAGTCTTTTGTTCACTTTCACCTCTGCTTTCTTGTCACTCGTTTGTCCGGCAAACAGTAACCGTGACAGTGGGTGTGTTTCCTTGTTTTTGATGAGTTTTTTTTAATGCTTTATGACTTCCTTGAGTGTAAGTATGAATTACGGGAGTATAAGTCTATTAACCAACATAAATATGAATTTTTACCAGATTACGGTCACCAACCTTGATTCTATAATATGTTAATTATTATGTATATAGTACAGTATATTGCATATTTAACTGTCCTACTTATTTCTACTAATCCTGATAACCCTATCAGCCCCAATCCCACCTCACCTATGATTATGTTAACAATTCTGATGAGTGATTTAATATTTATTTATTTATTTGTAATTACAACAGCATGTAGTCTCTCTAAAAGGGGACGTCACCTCATCTGAGAGGCTCTTCCTGCTTTGTGCTGGAAAGTACTGAGGAGACGACTTGATCTATTTTTGTACATAACGAGAACACCATATAGGACTCAACTGATTGGACTTGTTTTGTTTTGATTCCCACCTGTGTTGCTTCCTTTCTCCCCACGTTATGGTAACATAGTACATGCAGATCCTCCAGGAGAAGATAAACCATGTACTCCTTTGCATTAACACATGGAGCGAGCACAAACTGAGCAGCATGAAGCCCTATAATTTATGGCCCAGCAACCATGTGTTGTTAATTACTTCCCAGTGCTTTCTGTAAGTTCCTGTAAGTTAGTGCTTGACTATACTGTATGTATAAACTTTTTTTTTCTAATTATTTCTTGATGAGGAACTTGTTTTTCTCTGAATAAATTAATTTTAATTAAACATTGATTTTCTCAGTTTGAGATGAAGCTTCTCTACCAAAACTTGAAATTTTCCTCATCCTTTTTACAGTGCAAGTCTTTCCAAGGGGTGATAATAATTGTGCAGTGCACCATTTGTGAGGTTTAATTATTGCATAGTCTTTTCACTGAATTATAGAGCTGTGTGTGCATATTAAATAAAAAACAAAACAAAAAAACAGCCGTGTCTCCTGGCACCAGGCCTCTGATATCTAAGTTCAATAGGTTGTTGCTCATGTCTCTGGAGATGCTGAAGCAAGTATTAAAGGAAGCTCCAGGGTCTATGCTTAACACCCCCTCCCCCAACATAGTCCAAATCCACTCAAGCCTTTTCCTGGACACGGCCTGATCCAAACTGTTCTATCACTAGTGAGGTCATAGTGAGAAATCAGACTGGACAACTTCGCTGAAGCTCTGGTAGGTTTAACCTCGTGAATCAAGGTCAGACATGAATCAGGGCCATGAAGATCTGAGACAATTAAATGGAACAAATTAATTAGGAAATTATGAAAACTTATTATAAGTAAACTGTTTATCTTGACAATGTTCTAGCAGGCATTTGCTTTTACTTAATTTTGCTTACGTTTATCTTCAGCCTTAAGCACAATGGAGAAATAATGAAAAGAAAAAACTGAGTATGCTTTACAGAGCAATTTTGACTTCTAATTGAAAATAAGAAAAAGGAGGAATAAAACTAACAACTGATGTTTATAATAAACATCTCTGAGGATAGGTTTCGTGCAGAGGGAATATTTACAGCTCATGAGGAAGTGCTTGTGTAAGTTTTTGTTCAGCTCTGGAGTCTATTGTGTCAGTGTGTGTCTCTTGCACAGTAATAAACAGCCGTGTCTTCAGCTTTCAGACTCTTCACTTCTAGGTACAGCATGTTTTTATTGGTGTCTTTACTGATGGAGAACTGGCCCTGCAGAGACTGAGCGAATCCAGTGCCCGTGCCTGTGTTAATGTATCCAATCCACTCCAGTCCTTGTCCTGGTTTCTGACGGATCCAGTGCATCCAGTAGCTGCCCATTGAGAATCCGGAGACAGTACAGGACAGAGTGACTGACTCTCCAGGTCTCTTCACCACAGAAGCAGAGGAGGTCAGGGACTGTCCATAAGAATCTGGAAAAGAAGAGTAGATCTAGTTAATGTGATGTTTATGATATCAGAGTGGATGATTTCCTTATTAATCACCTTAGGAAAAATAACAGAAAAAACTTACATGAAACAAGTACAAATAAAATACAATATGCTAAAATCATCCTTCTCTAAATTCTGCTTCACCCAGATGTAAAGTGTATGTGAGTGTTTTCTATCACAGAGCTCACTGGAAACTAGAACAGCCAAGAACATGCTGTTTATACCCGGCTCTATTTGAATAGGGAGTGTCCATGAACACTGTGGATGTATTAAATCCACAATCACAGGCTGCTCAGTGAGTCTATGAGTGAATAATATTAAGGTCCTCTGACAGGGTGCTATAATATTAGTTCCTGTAAAAGTTTTATGATTCAAGACATTCAGGCAACTTAATTATCCAATGAACACTCTAAGGATTTAAAAAAATGTAAAAATATAAACAAATGAACCTCAGCAAAATCTAGTTATACACAGCACAATTAATAAAATACAGATTTGTAAAAACTAAAAAGTTGAACTTAAACAAAGCTTAAAACACAAGTGTATAGATAAGTGGACAATTATATGTTCTATGTACTGTAGGAAGCTCTGACATGGTGGTTCTCAATCAGAAAGGGTTCCATTTAACACATTCCTTTTTTAATAAAAATGTTGCTGAGTAACATCAACATATAGATTTTATACACTGGTAAACTGATATACAAGATATTTTATTTATATGCTTATCTCCTTCTATGTCTTGTAGTGTTTGTTCTTAGATTTTCATTGAACTAGTAACTTCTGGTCAGTTCTTACATTATCCTGTGTATAGAAACCATATGTAAGACGTACTGTACAGTGTGTAGTCTACAACCTTTTCATACAAAAAGTTTCCTAGCCCTGTAAAGCCCACTGTTGCAGAATTACATCACTTTTAACACTTCTAAAAAAAGGATCAGCAATTTTTTTTCCCTCCAAACCACATTTACATATTTAATGGGTCCTATTGTTTGTCCTCACGATACTATTGGATAGAAAAAGTGTGTATAGGTCTCGTCATCTTGCCATGAACTTACTCTACCTGCAAACTTCGCATTGAGCTGATCTCCTGTTTTTGCATGACTGGATTTGTCAAGATTTAAGTAAGTAAAATTCCTTAACTATTTTTTTTCTGTGTTTATTACAATGTCTATAGATACACATACATATATAGTTATTTTAGAAAACATTAATCAACTTTGATTTAGAGCTTATTATTTTTATGTTGTAATTCTACAACGTTGGGTCAGAGTGGTAGCCTGTTGCATTGTTCAGGGACAGGTGTGAATGGTCTTGAATGTGAACCTGTTAGTGCTCTTGGGGGACGCATGTGTCCCGTTTAGTATGATAAGTAGAGAGCACAACAGGCCACTCAGACAGTATTGTTGAATGTAGTTGAATTTTGATTAGCATTTGCATTGGAATTGTAATACTTTGATGGATAATACTTAGATCTCTACCCATGACACATGGTCTATCACCCTGTCTATTCTTTGTTCATCTCCTACAATATAAGACCTATATGTGCTATTTTCAAAACTTTTTCAGTTTCAGAATGCCACCAGTACAGAAAAGTCATCTATTCAGTGTGCAGGATGTGATTGCTGCAGTCCAAAATGGAGAGAGCGATTTTGAAATGGATTCAGATTATACTGATGCAAGTGACTCAGAGAATGAAGATGCAGGTGAAATGGACAAAGAAAACCACCAACCCACTGACTGCCCAGCCAATGATGATGTGGACATCAAGCCCCAACCAAAAAAACACACCGTGCCCCACGACAGGTTTCGCTGGTTGAAAAAGGAGTGTATCAGTCCCAATACTCATTTTTCTGGTTCAGAAATCACCAATGATGCCACCTCCCACCGCACCCCACTGGAGTACTTCCAAAAGTTTGTGACAGAAGATATGATTGAGGTTCTGACAAGAAACACAAATGAGTACAGCTTGTAAAAAAATGGAACATCCGTAAACACCAATAATAAGGAAATTGAGAAGATGCTTGGCATGTACCTGAARATGGGCCTAATGCAAATGTCTGGAGTCCGTATGTATTGGGAGACAGACACACGGTACACMCCTGTTTCTGATGTGATGTCCCACAACAGATTCCAATCTCTGTTGACTTCATTATACTTTATAAACAACTTAACTGTGTCAGMGATGGAAAAGAAGGACAAACTCTGGAAACTCAGACCATGGCTAAATTCATTTAGGGAGAGATGCCTGCAGGTGGTACCTCAAGAGCACAACTCTGTGGATGAAATGATGATTCCTTTCAAGGGGAGATTCAGTAACATCAAACAATATATGCGTGGCAAGCCACACCCATGGGGGGTTCAAACTGTGGGTCAGAACTGGAATCTCTGGCATGCTCTGTGATTTTGATGGGTACCAAGGGAGTGTAGATGGAATACGACAAGCGAAATCTGAACTTGGACTGTCAGGTGATGTTGTGATGAAGCTTGCCTCCACTACAAGATCTATGCAGACAACTACTTCACCTGTCTCCCACTGGTAGTCAAGCTCCTTGAGCGTGGAATCCATTATGTGGGAACAGCGAGGCAGGTACGTCTACCCAACTGCCACCTTGTAGATGAGAAGAGCTTGAAGAAAAAAGGGAGAGGACGATACAACAAACACATGGGGGGGGTGTGGATTTGTTGGACTCATTTGCTGCCAAGTACAAGTTCCGCATGAAATCTCACCGCTGGTACATTTACATCTTCTGGCACTCCATCATCCTTGCTGTAATTAACGGCTGGCTCCTTTACAAGCGGGATTGTAAAGCTCTGAATATGACTAAAACAGAGATATGAACAGGAGACAGTTTCAGGCACAACTTGCATCCTCTCTCATCCTGATGAACACACACAACACATCACCCAAGAGAGGGCGACCATCATCAGGGAGACCTTTGGATCCTCATCAGATGTGAGTCCCCCAGCCAAGAGGTCACCAGACCACCCCCCACTGGATGTATGCAAAGACATGCTTGCACATTTTTAAGTAGAGACGAAGAGAGGACGCTGCAGATACTGCAATAATGGATACACAAACACACTGTGTAACAATGTTCGCCTGTTCTTCTCAGATGAAAAGAACTGTCATAGGGACTATCACTGCAAGTAAACAGAGACTTCATTCAAACCACACTGAATGTGACCAAATATTTTTATTAATAAATGCTTATTCAAAAAAATATGATTGTTGTGTAATTATTACTTATGATATATACTGCTATGGGGCTAAGTAAGTGAACAACCCTGCAAATAAATGCTTAAATGTTCTGTATACCTGTTCAGACAAAGTGAGAACAAATACAGAAATTCAATATTACAACATTTCCCTAAAAACTTACTAAAATGTAACATTTTTAAAAAAAATCTTTAATTCCTACATCAGAGGCCTCCTAAAACAATATCTGAAAGGTCAAAAAACAATTTTGCTTATTTTTTCTATATTTGGGTCTTACAGGGCTAGGATAGGCTCGGCCCTATATGGTTAAATGGAAACTCAGGGTCACTGAACATTTTTAGTTAATGTGCACCATGATTAATACTGCCTCTTTATTTTATAGAATTGAGATTCTTGGAAATATTGTTTTTACCATATGTTCGTTCATAGAGGAATATTCAGTATTCTTCTTCTTCATGCCCTACATCTTTATCTTCATGATAAGCACTCCCACTACCCCAAGTGTTATTCATCCATTCCAGACTTTTCCCTGCAGTTTGTTGAATCCAAGCTGTGGCATAGCTGTTATTATTAACAGCGTCTAGTCAAGTCAAATTTATTTGTATAGCTCATTAAATAACAACTATGTGGTTGACCTACAGTAAGTGCTTTACAACATTAAAAAGAAAATAGGTGAAAAAAAACATAATTAAAATTAAATAAAATTTAGTTTTTTAAAATAAAAGAATAAGTAAAAGTAAAGATTAAGGAATTTAAATGTCAAAATTGGCACGACAACAATGAAAATAAAACAGAGAAGAAAACCATATAAAACATGTCTGGAAAGTACCTCTTTAAAAGAATATGTTATAACCAGTAGATATGTTAATTCATATTGTATCAAAAAAAAAGAAAGAAAGAAAATTAAGAAAATAGAAATCTTTGTGATTTAGCCTTAAATAAATAAGATCAAAAACAGCCTTAAGTTTGTATGGTGGTAATCTAATCTTGAACTGAGAAAAGCATGAATGCTGGTCTCCAAATCAGCACGACATACAAAAGGTTTCACTTTACTCAGCAGGAGAAGTTGGAACAAACATGCTCTCACTGTTTCATTTATATGTCTATCAAATCTAAAATCCAAACCTCTGCCTTTATAGAATAAAGCCGCCCCATTTGACTTAGGGAAGAGAGATTTAGCGCATCATCTCCACCAAATAAAATCAATTTTTTTCATTTAATAATAGAACGTTTGGGGAAAACTTGTAAACATTGTGATAATACAGTAGCTTTTGTGGGTTTGGTACAGGTACAGTTGCACATCATATGCAAAGCAGATTAAACTTGGTAATAAGAGTCCCTAAAAGTAAAAGAGAATTAAAAAGGCCGAGTATCATGCCTTGTTGTACTCTGCATGTCAAGAAGATCCAGGATCACACAACAGAGCTTTCTAAAGAACAACACATGCACACACACAACTTGCAACTGAGAGCAGACCATATGCATTTTATTATTGTTATGCTGGTTTATCCAAACTGCTGGTTTCTATTTATTTTACAAGTTTGAATAATTGCAATGATATTGTTCATAATGAAGAATAAAGACAGAGCAATTATTGTAGATTTAGTTCTATAAATTATCACCACTACTTGCTTTAAGCAAATTGAATTTGTTAAATTATTCGTAATAGAATTTATTATGTATATATAGATGTACTGTATGTTTTATATATGTGTTATATATGTATATTTTACCAGCTTTTATATAAAAATAAAATTATTGATAGATTGTACCTGTTGATTATTTCCACACAAATTAAAAAATATATATATTTTAGTCTTTCACCAAAATAAATACTTGTTGTTGTTTTTTGATGGCACATGTGGTAGAATTATAGTAAGAGCACAATTACATTCAGCCCTTGTGTAATAAATGTGTGTGGTTTTAGTACAGCTGTTTCCTCAGCTTCAGTCACTGTGTCTCTCGAGCGCAGTAATAAAGCGCAGTGTCCTCTGTCCTCAGACTCTTGGCCTCTAAATACTGTGTGCTTGCAGGAACGTCTTCTGTCAAGGTGACCCGGTCTTTCAGAGACTCTGCATATRTTSCTSYATTATTGCCTGTAYTCATMYWRCCGATCCATTCCAGAGCTTTCCCTGGTTTCTGTCGTATCCAGKSTATGTTSTWGCTTGTCATTGAATACCCACTTATTTTACAAGAGATCTTCACAGTTTCTCCAGGTCTCTTTACCACAGCAGGAGACTGGTCCAGTCTGATCTCAGCACTGCAGAAACCTGACAGATAAAACAATCATAAATAATCAATTAAATAATTGCTATGTGTCACAATTTATTTCATATAGAATTATTGTTAATCATAAATAGCTTGAGAAGTTGCAAATTTTTGTTTTTGTTTTTTGTTTTTTTCTCCCTTATATATATATATATATATATATAGAGAGAGAGAGTCAGCCAAAAAAAATTATGCACACTTCAGGGAAAGAAATACTTGCATCAATGTTTTAGGACTAATACTGATAATTCATTGCTATGTGTCATATTGACATATATGATATTATGTGATATTATGATAATAATATAGTGATATAATATATCATACTAGTCTTCATTTACTGAATTGTGTATAATTTTATCTCTGTCTTTCTGTATAAAAGTCTGTACATTCACTTTATCCAATATGTGACAGTGAGCATACCTAACGCTCTCTCTCTCTCTCTCTCTCTCTCTCTCTCTCTCTCTCTCCTTACTGCTACTGAGGATGGCCCCATATCATCTGCACATATCCCTGCTGAGGATGGTTCCACGTAGAAAATATGAAGATGGCTTTGGAATGTATTTAACCCACATTTAGTGAATCATCTCAGCAGTGATATAAACACATCCCAATGCTCCACTCTTCACCATCTTCACCTGAAACCCTCTTTCAGACTCTTATGAACGCCATGGTGTTTGAGTGCTCTTGCTTTCATCTGGAATGCTCCTTATTATGTTACGTGAGAAAACTGCATAACAACATGCATCACATCTTGTTAACAGCATACACACTGCAGAATCAGGACCGCAGACCATGGTATTTAAAGAGACAAAAATGTCAAGGTGCTTTTATATTTTTGTGAAGACCTGTCCTGGTGTCAGTATAGTACTCAACAGTGCTGTGAGGTAATGTAAGGTACACAACAATCATGTTAAATCATTTAAAATATTTTTTTTCCCATTATTTTTTTATTAAAGCATTTCACATATATCAGAGAAGTATAAAAAATACAGCCAGTATTTCTTCAGGAGCGAGAAAGTTGCTCTATCTGGTTTATTAAACTGCTATCATGAAAACACAAGAAAAAAACAGAAAAAATACCATAACTGCTAAAGTAGCACAATACGAATAAAACAGAGAGATTTGCAAACTACTAAACTTCTTAACATGGAAACATGATAGCATAACATCAATTTACTGTATGTCACAGCACGCACTTCACAGAAGATTTAATTTATATATATATATATATATGTTTGTAACAATACACGCCATGCATCAGTAAACATACTGACAATGTACACCATTTTACTCTACTGGGCTTTTTGTACAGGGATGTTGTTGATCCGTGTCACTGTGGGTAACGAGCGCAGTAATACACAGCTGTGTCTTCAGTCTGCATGTTCTGTCCTGTTAATGTTACTGTGCTCCTGGACGTGTATCTAGAAATCGGAAACCTGCTTTTTAGTTTCTCACTGTAGCCAGTGCCACCAGTATAACATATATATCCGATCCAATCCAGAGGTTTTCCTGCAGGTTTTCGTATCCAGCCTGTACAGTAGCTGCTATCAGATAATGAATATCCAGACACTTCACAGGTCAGAGTCAGTGACTGACCAGGGGTTAAAGCCATGCTTCCAGGCTGAATCAGCTGAACACAGTGAACACCTGTTAAACAAAAGATCATTTTAATGTTTAAAAAGT
>QMIH01000004.1:1855663-1886200 GCA_003987875.1 Clarias batrachus | reverse complement strand
ATATAAATAAGAAGCTACTTCTAAAGTTTATACAATGTGGATGTGACCAATCTTGCTTCCCCAAAAATTTCAAGTTGCCCCCAAAATGTCCACTTTTCAGTGTCTCGCTTTAAACAATAATAATTTCAAGTGCAAATTATTCATCGTTTTTTATGAAGATTGATACTAAAGTTGGTGTAGGCTTCAAGAAGCATATGGCCTGTAAAAACTGTTGCTTAAATTAAAGCATTCCTTGCAGAAATTAAGGATTTTTTTCCCCCAAAAAAACATCTGGCAACATCTGAAATTTCTGGCATTTTAGTATAATACACTTTTTTAGGTTCATGTCTTTTCATGTGAAATCTAAATTGGTTAAGATTGGTCAAGTTAAGATCACTGAAAGATTTGAGTTAAAAAAATTTTTTTTTAAAAAGACACTGCACTACACCTACTGTAGGTGCACTTTTTAGCACCAATACCATGTTTTGGCTGAAGGTGAGGTGAGGTTTGACTGGTACTGTATATGTGTTATATAGTACAAAAATGACAAGAATTACATCAAGTTCTCAAATACGTCTGGATCACAATTCAAATATATATAATTCTTCCCTCCTTTTCTCTTCTCACTTTCCAAGAGGCACCTACTCTCTGATGCATGTAGTAGATGCTACGTGTACGATCAGTAGAGATTAATACTGAGATGTGTGCAAACTAACTTTTCCGTGAACACACAATTTTTCTTTAATTGATCAAAAACATTGGAACGTTTGACTGACGGGTGTTTCTTGTTGCCACGGTGTGCGCTGTTGGATGGCTCTTGAAACACTTACCAGCTCTGAATAGCGTCTATTGGCCTTTTCGTTCATCTGTGAACAACATTTGTTGTCAGAAAGGATAAAACAAGATGAAGACCAGAAAGGTGCAGTAAATAAGTGGAAAAGACAGGGACAGGTACATTAAGACAGTAGTTGCACAAGCATGGGCACAGACAGTACAAGAATTATGAATGTTCTGGACATGAAAGAAACCAATGGTGGATCAAACAGAAAAAGTAGGGTTAGTGACATCACCAACAATGTTCACATGGCAGGGGTGATGGGATCACAAGCTACTGTTTTAAAGAAGACTTTGAGAGCAGGAATATAAAGGCTATTTCACAAGATTTAAAAACAACTCATTATCATTTAGAATCAAAAGGCCGGATTGTCCCATGATTTGGGTGAGTGATAAAAAAAAGATCAAGAACCTCCGCCGAAGTAAAGAAAAGATCAAAGTGTTAATAAAGAAAGGATCTAATCATGATCTAAAACTTAAAAGCCCCCTTGGTCAAGCATGCTGGAGGTAGTTTCATGGATTGGGCTTGTTCTTGGGAACAGGCTCATAAATCTTTATTTAGGAAGGAACTCATGATGGCAGCAGCAGAATGAGAGGTCTAGAGAAACATTTACAGAGAAATACACACACCCACTCAAAATTAGCAGGAATTTCATCATGCAGCAGGATAACGATCCAAAACACACTGCCAGGACAATAAAGGGGAAGAAAGGTGGAAGATTTTTAGACGGACCGGAGCTAATTGAGGAGGAGGCCAAAGGGCGAAGCGAACGACGGCGGAAAGACGGGTGATGTCAGGGGGTTGCAAACTTGATGCAGTTATTGCAAAAAAAAAGAGATATTGAAGCATATTAAGTCTTATCCATTTCACAGTGACATTATCCATTAGCCACTTTCAGTTTTGTTTTTAAAGCAGCCGGTATCTATTTGTTTCTCATTTTACTTCATTTGCATAGCTTTTCTAAATGATTTGATTGTTTTTTTGTTGTTTTTTTATATGCAAAAATATGAACATAGTGTTTTTGGGTGGCTGGAACAGATGATCTGCATTTACATTATTTCCTATGGGGCAAAAAAAATTCGCCCTAAGAACTTGTCCCCAGAATGGATTAGACTCGTACTGTATGCAGACGTACCGCAGTGTTTATTTATTTGTTTTATTCATTTATTTATTCACCAGTACCATTGTTTAAAAAAAAAAAAAAAAAGATTGCGGTCTGTCACCAAAGCTACCAGGGTCTGTGGTATTTAACACGTCTAGATCTAAATATCACGAAATAAAGCTGAAATTCTGATCTACAGTATAGTGTACACCATGACCATCTTACGATTTAACGTTGTCGTTCCAATAGTTTTGGAGCGTACAGTATGTTTGTGTGTGTGTTTATACTAGCAAATAAACAATGTTATATAACAATAAGCAATGTTTGTGTGCAACGGTGCAAATGTACCTGGATCTTGAGCGTTTAAATGCCCAAACACACGAACAGCAAACTGTATCTGCGAATTGGATTAAGATGTCCACCTGGACGGCTAGTGCTGAACCATCAACATGATGACGCGATTGATGATCTCATAAACGCTTGATGAAGTTGCACTGGACCAAACCAGCAGGGGAAAACTGTACCCATACACTATATGCATATGCACACACACACACAGTGTGATGGGAACTCACAGGATTGGGACTAAACAGTGGTGTTTCCGTGAGAAAACCTCTGGTTAGTGAAACGAATTGGAAAATTGCCCTAAGTTTGCTGGAGAGCGTAACGATTAAACTTTGGAGTGATGAAAAAAGGTCATGTGACCTGATGAGTCCAGACTGAGCCTATTCCAGAGTGATGGGCGTGTCGGGGTAAGAATGGAAGCGCATGAAGCGATGCACCCGTCATGCATAGTGTCCACTGTACGAGCCTCTGGAGACGGTGTTATGTGTTGCTTCAGTCGCGCAGGTCGAGACTCAGCCAGGTTATGTGGCAATAAAATGAAGTCAGCTGACCACCTGAATGTACTGAATCACCAGCACATCACATCTATGGAGGTTTAATCCCAAGACTGAAATTGTCTTCAGAAAAGCATGGTTCTAGGAGCATTTGGAGTCAATTTTACAGTTGAACTCGCCAAAACGTTGCTGGCATTATGGGTAATAAACACGCTCCCTCAAACTCCAGCAATAACTCTGTTAATAGTGTATGATAATAGTATTCACTTTGCTTACATATGTTGATCTCTAGTCTAATGGCTTGTTCTTTTACCATGAGTGCAGCTGTCAAAGTCACACACTCACACACACAAACACATACACACACACACACTCACACACACACAAACACATACACACACACACTCACACACACAAACACATACACACACACAGTCACACACACAAACACTGCTGCGAGACTTGTTGTCCATTTGTCAGCTGTTAGTGAAGAAAGGTAACATAAACATTTTAGCATACAATGAAATGTTCTAGATAATTAATAATAATAATAACAACATAAAAATAATAAAAATAATAACATAATAATAATAACAACATAATAATAATAAAAATAATAATAATAATAATAATAACATAATAATAATAAAAATAATAACAATAATAACAACAACATAATAATAATAATAATAACAACAACATAATAATAATAAAAATAATAACATAATAATAATAACATAATAATAATAAAAATAATAACAATAATAACAACAACAACATAATAATAATAATAACATAATAATAATAAAAATAATAACATAATAATAATAACATAATACTAATAACAATAATAATAACATAATAATCATAATAATAATAGAGTGTTTGTTCGAAGTGCTGATGTGTATTACAAAGTCACAAAGATATTTAATCTACAATCGATATCTCCCCATACTCAGGCTGTAATTTATGATCCACAGCCATCCATTATTACCCAGAATTCCCTTGAGATCATTTCCAGACTCATAAACATCATGCTGCCACTCCCAGTGAACGAGACAAAGGATACTTAAGGGAGGGCGGATCGTAAGCGCACTGTTGCAGCAAAGTCACCTCTTTTGAGGATTTTAAAGCACTACGACTGTTAAAGTCATAGCAGGTGTGTGTGTGTGTGTGTGTCTGTGTGTGTGTGTGTGTGTGTGTGTGTGTGTGTGTGTGTTTGTGTGCAGTTGAGAGTATAAATTACAGATGGAAGAAACAGAACACAGTAATATCAGGATACACATTTACAGACACCAGACATTTTGTACCGAACACCTCGAAATGACCTGAACATCATCTTATATCACAGCGCTGTTGGATTCTTAGCTCTGATTGGTCAGAAGAAGTGAACGGTTCAACGATCAGATTCACTATTTTTTTTCTCAGATATTTGTTCCACCTTTTTTTGGGGTGGTAGTGGTCGTGGCTCAGTGTATTAAGGCTCTAAGTTTCTGCTCAAAAGGTTGGCGGTTCAAGCCCCTGCTCTTGTCTTTGGACTGTGGGAGGAAACCGGAGTACCCGGAGGAAACCCACCAAGCACGGGGAGAACATGCAAACTCCATGCTCACAGAGACGGGAATTGAGCCTGGCCGGGGATCGAACCCGGACCCTGGTGGTGCAAGGCGACAGTGCTAACCACTACACCACCGTGCCGCCTATATTATAACTCTTGTGTGTTATGAAACTGGAAGTTTAATGACACTGTATGTGAGATCGTGTTAGAGGCTGTGTGTGTTCAGTGTCACAGTGTCCTTCAGTCAAATGTGTCGATTTACACAAAACACAAAATTTGAGGTATTTACATTATAGCTCCTCCCCCTTTTCCCTTTTTGATTTAACAAACTACCTATACTATTCATTTTTATGCCAAAAAAGGAAAAATATCTCAACTAAAATTTGAAGATTTAAAAATATTATATACTAAGCATTTTCCAACTTATTAAAATAAATTAGAACTGTAATAACACTAAGCATAATTTTTTTCATCAGAATTTTTTGCTTTTACTTTTAATATAGAAAATTATCCCCCCAATTTTTTTTAAATGGAAAAACAACAAAATATTAAATTTATCAAAATCTATGGTTTACATTATTCACCATCCTAACATCAACCACATCTACACAATAATACTACTACTACTAATAATAATAATAATAATAATAACATTTTCATTACATTTTACCTCTTAATCAGAGCACATAAATTTATTGTATACTATAATAATTAAAATAATTTGGGGCAAATTAACTAAGTAGCATTAAGGAATAAAAAAGAAAATTATTTTTAATATAACTATACGTTGCATGAGAATAAATCAAATTAATAGAGATGAATGCATGTAGTTTATTAAACCTTTTCTATTTTGACAGTTTGGTTGCATCTTACTGTGAGATGTGAGTGAGAAATCATTTTAGTAAAAAAAAAAAAAAGTTGTGTCAAAAAGATATTGCAATCCATTTGCAATATATATTTATATATCCATGTTGCAATACAAAATGTTTAATTACATAGGAACAGGAAGATGTTGGGTTTAATCTGCTTTGGATTTGTAAGGCTCTGATGAAATTGATATTTACCAGTGGAGTTTATTCGATAAAAAAAATCGATAAAAAAAAATCGATTGGCATTTACAGAAGACTTCAAGCACAGCGCGGTGATGAGACTCTTAGTGGCAGTAAAACTTTGAACGGGGCAGACGTCTGTGAATGATGATCCTGGCCGAAGTGGCTCGGAGCCCAGTGCAGTTGGGTATGCAGTTGAAGGCTCTTATTGCTCTTATAGTTGAAGATCTGGTTTATCACCAAAGTTTTTGCACGAGCTCATACTGCCCACTGCACCACTTGCACATTACAGGAACTTAGCTGGGAGTTATTGCCACATACAACGTACAGTCCTGACCTCGCTCCAAGGCATTTCCATACATGTGGGCCATTTAAAGGAGTTCCTGAGATGCCGGTGTTTCAGACGTGAAGCAGGCAGTCGGATCATGACTCTGGCGCACAGAGAAAACTTTCTGCCATGATGGTATCCAAGCTCTAGTGAAACACTGGGATAAGTGCATTAGTGTAGCAGCGGATTATATAGAGACATAAAGGACGTTTTTACTCTCATAACTGTGTTCTGTTATTTATGCACAGTCAAAAGTCCCGGTTTGATATGAATGCGTCTCGTGGTTTACGATTCATTTTATAGATAGTTAGTGTTGATATAAAAAAAATAAAAATACATTTTAAAAACCCCACCCAAGAACATATAAATACCCCAAAAGGAAAAAAAATTCTAAAACGTGGGGTTTAAAGCTGCAGTAGAAATGATTTTTCCACTGTTTTATTTGGGCATATGGCGTGCTCTGTTTAAATACTTAATTAGACTTCAGTTAGGCTGCAAAAATAGTTTTTTTACGGCTTGAAATATAAAAGGCATGTGCATGCGTGCAAAATATTTTATTTTTATTCATTGCACATGACACTTGAATAGCTTGTCAGTACACCTCTTAGGCGATCTGATAGCAGCATATTTGGCAGAATCTCTGTGTCCTGGATATCGTCTCGTCTGTGTCCTTCAGAAGACGGAATAAAGACCGAGGATATTGCATAATATCCCAGAATTCTGTTCTGTGGAGGTTTATAATACCGTGCAGATGTTCGGATTTTTTTTAAATGTGCTAGTAGGAAGTGTAATCCCAGCACACGGTTAGCGCAAAGTGAAAAACAAACACGGAAAATCCATCAGCAACATGAAATTCTCAATAAACCTGAACGTTAAATCCAATACAAGAGTCCACACACACATACACGCACACACACACACACACAGTGGTTTTACATGGAAAAATCTGGAGCTCTCATTTTATCATTATTGCATTTTCACAAGAGGAGAGATTTATTATTTCTCTATTTTACTACTAAGTGAAACTCCAGAGAAAGAAAGAGAGAGAGAGAGTACATTATAGTAACACCAGTGGTGATGATGCTGACTATGATGATGGTATGATGGCGATAACAGGGCAGTGATAAGGACGGTGGTGTAATGGTGTTGGTGGTGATGACTGTGGTACTCTTGGTATTAATGATGATAATAGTGATATTGGTAGTGGTGGTGATGTTGATAATGCTAGTGGTAATAATGATGGTGGTGGTGATTATGGTGATGGTGATGGTAATAGTGTTAGGGGCGGTGTAGTGATGGGAATGGTGATAGGGTGGCGGTTGTAATAGTGGTAATGATGGTGATGACAATACAGTGGGACCTTGGATTACGAGCATAAGTCATTCCGGAAGCGGGCTCGTATTCCAAAACACTCGTAAACCAAATCAAATATTCCCATAAGAAATAATGAAAACTCAAATAATTCGTTCCACAGCCCAAAGAAATACAGTAAATACAGAAAAATAATTAATACAATATATAAATTATAAATAAAACAAATTAACCTGCACTTTACCTTTAAAAAAAGTTAAAATAAATCCCAACAGATAAGTGTTTCCATTTATGCGCGCAGGCGTCGTGTATTTGTGTGTGTGTGTGTGTGTGTGTGTGTGTGTGTGTGCGCGTGTGTGTGTGTGTGTGTGTGTGTGGAATTAGCCCCTTTTTTTCTCTACCTCGAAAAAAGAAATTCCTCTAATGATACTCGTGTGAGCGCAGGCTAACGGAATCACTGCTGTAAAGTAAAAAAAACAAAAAACAAATGAACCAGCACCTTACCTTTGAAAAGAACCGCGACCAAGCAGAGTTTCTGTGTAGAGCAGAGTGTGTGTGACTGTGTGAATCCGGGGAGCGGGAGTGTAAAGGCGAGTGTGTGTGTGTGTGTGTGTGTGTGTGTGTGTGTGTGTGTGTGTGTGTCAGTGTGTGTATGTCGGTGTCAAAAAACAAGACATGCTCGTTTTTAAAGTCAAAATTTATCAAAAATCTTTCCTCGTCTTGCGAGTGACTCGCAATCCGAGGTTCCACTGTAATGGTGATGTGATGATGATTATGGTGAATGACGATGATGATGATGGTAACAGTTGCAATGCCTAGAGTTGTAGGGGATTGTGTTGATGGTTGTGGTGGTAGTGATAATGATGTTGATAATGGTGCTGATGGTGATTATGGTAATGGTGATGGTAATAGTGTTAGGAGTGGTAGGGTGGTTTGTATGATGGTGGTAATGATGGTGATGATAATAATGGTGATGGTGGTAATGATTATGGTGACGGTTGCAATGCCAAGAGTGGGGTGGGGTGGGGGAGGGGATTGTGATGACGGTTGTGGTGGTGGTGATGATGATGATGATGATGGTGGTTGTAATAATGATGGTGGTAGTTATGATGGTAGTGTTGGTAGTGGTGGTTTTGATAATGGTGGTAATGGTGATAGGATGATGATGATGATGATGATGATGATGAAGATGATGCATCATGGTGATAATAATTTGTTGTTGTTTTTTTGTCTACACCCTCTGTCCCTCCTCTCTCTCTCTTTCTATAGTTGATGGGTTCTCTGGTACTGGCTGTTGGTTTGTGGTTGCGGTTGGAAAACAACACAGTGGATCTTCTGGGCAGTGACGCGGCACCGGGCACCTTCTTCCTTGGTGAGTCTGAGTATGGGTACCTATATCAAACTGTTTAAAGAGAACTAGTTTAACTATAGTGGCGTAAGGAGTGCTTGGTCCGGTTCACTATAATGCCGTTTGGGACACAGCCGCAAATATGACAAACCTATGCAGCTATACATCAATATCAGGTTAATAAAACTGGCGTGAGATGAAGCAGCTCAGTGTTGCACACAAGTCTGTCACACCGTTTAGCGAGTTATATTTATATAAGTATACATGATGTAAATTAGGACGCAGCCGGGGACTGTTTTAAAAACAGGAAATGGTGGTTTCGGTTTCCAGTAAATAACTCGACAAACAGACACCTGCCTGTGACACTGAACGTCACACAGTTTTACTGACTTGATATAGCATGTGTAAATCATAAGAAATAACCTATAAATAATAACATTACAGTAATTTAATCTGATCATGTAATCCTACACACATACACACTCTTACACGATTACGTAATAATGTGTATGTGTGTAAGACAGTGTGTGGTTTCACTGTCCTGAACCCTGATGTGGGAGTAATGACTGAGCAAAACACACCAAGTGCGCGCACACACACACACACACACACACACACACACACACACACACACACACACACAAATTAAAATATTTGTATCTGGTTTCATGCTCAGATCTTCACCCATTGTGGGTGTGGTCTATAATGGACATTTAGGATGGACACACACTAGTTTGTGTGTGTGCTTGTGTCATGTAGGTCACTAATGGACCGTTTTTCAGCAGTGATGTCATCGTGCCACAGTAAACGTCCTCCTACAGTCTAGACACATAAATAACACACACCTACACTACATTTGGCTATATTTGATTGCCATGTCTCATTTCAGCCTACGTGTGTGTTTCTGTGTGCATTTGAGTGTGTGTGTGTGTGTGTGTGAGTGAGTATGTGAGAAAGAGAGAGTGTGTCTTATTCACCACTTTCCTCTTTCTTTCAAACCGCCCAAACACTCCATCATGGGGCCTCGCGCTTTTGTTTTTTTAGAAAAAGGGTGGCAGTTTGTAGGGCAGGGATTTAGTCGCCATGGAAACAGAAGAGAAAAACAGTTGTGGGTGGGCTTTGAGGGATGTGGGCGGAGTCAGAGATGTGGCAGAGTTTTAAGGGGGAATGGGAAGAGTTCAAACAGGTGATTTTGACCTACAGGGAAAAGTGATGCCGCGGCCCAGATGTCTTTCCTACTCCCTACACCCCCTGTTACTGCATCTGCACTGGAGGATCATGTCGGCAGCAGCGCACTAATCTAGGGAACAAAACGAAGAAGGGCTAGACAGAGACAGAGTGGACATTTCTCAAGTCACACACACTGTTCACTAGTTAAAGCATGTGGACATGTTTCAAATCACACACTCTGTCTAGAGTGGACATAGTCCCAATTCACATGTCCAGAGTGGACATGATCTAAATCACACACTCTGTCTAGAGTGGACATAGTCCCAATTCACATGTCCAGAGTGGACATGTTCCAAATCATGCACTTTGTCCAGAGTGGACGTGTTCCAAATCACACACTCTGTCCAGGGTGGACATAGTCCCAATTCACATGTCCAGAGTGGACCTGTTCCAAATCATGCCCTCTGACGTGTTCCAAATCACAAATTTTGTTCACTGCATAAATCCCTTAGACATCATAATTAGTCCAAAGTGGACATGTTCCAAATCACACACTGCCCAGAATGAATGTGTTCCAAATCACACTCTGTCCATCACACACTCTGTCCAGAGTAGACGTGTTCCAAATCACACATTCTGTCCAGAATCACACTACTCTGTCCATAGAGTAGTGTTCCAAATCTCACACTCTGTCCAGAGTGGACGTGTTCCGAATCACACACTCTATCAAGAGTGGACGTGTTCCAAATCACACACTCTGTCCAGAGTGGACATGTTCCAAATCACACACCCTTAAACACCATCATCGGGTCATAGCAGAAACGTCTCAAACTACACCCTCTATGCACAAGACAGTATGTTGCACATGTAGCACATCATCAGTCCATGTTGGACGCGTCCCCAAGCCTCACACTCCACACACAGTAATAGAAAGTCCTTTCGGTGTCTCTGTGTATCATGGGTACTTTCTACAGACTAGAATCCATTGTTTATAGTATTTGTTCATTTTCATAATATTTACACAACTAATGATGGACAAGTGCTCTCTCTCTCTCTCTCTCTCTCTCTCTCTCTCTGTCTCACACACAAACACACACTCCCCCCCCCTCTTCCAGCTGCATCTGTGATGAAGGTAATCAGATGATCGAAATGTCAGATGAGGTTAATTACATCATCTCTCAGTGCTGCCTGATGTCATCGCCCTCAAACAGAGGCTCATGTTTCAGCCGGGAAAGCTGTTCTCGTAAACCCTGAAATTAGACTGCCCCCTTCTGGACAATATGTGCAATTACAAGCCTCTGAAATCATTCCGGGTTATTCCGATCCCGGTGCCATCATGATAGCAGACATGAGTAACGCAGGAGGAGTTACCGTACGACCGCAGTGCGACACTGTCTCCATTATACCAGTGAAGGATGATAGTTTGGAAGTTTTCACTGTGTTAGAAGTTTCTCGTCTCATCCTGTCCGTGCAGGAGTGTACATCCTGATCGCAGCCGGAGGCTTGGTGATGCTGGTGGGCTTTTTCGGATGCTGTGGTGCCGTTCGAGAGTCTCAGTGTCTCCTCGGCTCGGTGAGCTTCTATTACTTACTTTATCACGTGCTGCTCGTTCATTACCTCACCTTCCTCACTTCCTTTCTTCTCGGTCTTACCTCCCCTCACACCTCCCTCCATTGTATTTCAATATCTCTTTCAATTTTATTTATTTTTCTTTCCTAATCTTTTAATCTTCAACTTCAACTTTCTTTTCCTTTCCCTCTTTCCTCTTCTTTGTTTCATTCCCTGCCCCCCCCTTTTTCCTTTTCTCCTAGAAACATTAATATTTCATGAAAACAGCTGTTAAATGTGAAAAGTGCCAAAGTGCTCTGAAGTTATAAAAACAAATAATTTTGTATGTATGTGTTTAAAATTGGTATGTATTATTATTATTATTATTATTATTATTATTACAAGGGCTGTTTAAGTCAAACCAGGACTTTGGATTGTGCAGAAAGCATAAATCTCCCTTTATTTCTCTATATAATCCGCTGCTACACTAATGCACTTGTCCCAGGGTTCCACTAGTGTTTGGACACCATCAAGATAGAAAGTTTTCTATCTTGACCATCTGAAACGCCGGCCTCCCAGGAACTCCCATTAATGACCCAAACATGTGGATGCGTCACGCAAGTTAGCGACAAATCATGCAGACAGAAAACCAGACTCTGATCGAATCAGACAGAACTATGGAGACAGGTAAACACCAGACGGAAAAAAGATTCTGTGCATAGAGACTCTGACCAAGACCAAGGCAAGTTCCAAATGCTGACGATCGAGGATGAAGACTCTGCACACAGACACACGGACCAGGACTGGGCATTGAGAATGAGACCCAAATGAAGGTTGTCTGTCCCAGACTAAAACTTGCATGAACATGATGACCAGTATGAACATCAGGATCCAGACTCCAGTCCTCACAAGCTCAAGACCACGCCCATCTTATTTGAAAAACATCAATCGGTTTTATGCCTTCATTCACGACAATTTTCAAAACAAGTCCCGGTTTGACTTGAACACCCCAAATTACTTAGAAAATGGAAATAAAGTATTATTTTAAATAAAATAAAAAAGCTTCTATAGGTCATGTTTTGCTTCTTTATAGAAACAACAGTTTAAAACGTCCTGGTTTCACTCTTTGACATGTGTTTAGTTCAAGTTTTTTTTACAGCTGACCTCATTTCCCTTTTGTGTTTCGTCCGTGTGACCGTCGTCCTGTCGTTGTGACCTGCAGTTCTTCGCCTGCCTCCTGATCATTTTCGCCGCCGAAGTCGCTGCCGGCGTGTTCGGATTCCTCAATAAAGAAACGGTAAAACTGTTCACGCAATTCTGTCCCGCGTCTTCGCGTGCATTCGCTCGTCAGCGCGACTTCATTTCCCTCTTGCTCTCGTTCTCTCAGATCATCAAGGACATTCAGATGTTTTATAAGGAATCTGCTAAGGATAACAGCACGATCGTTCGCAGCACCTACCACCGAGTCGTAAGCGTCCCACTGCAATACATTAGTGTGTTTCTGCGTGTTTGTTGTTCTACAGGTTGGGGTTGAGGTTGTGAGCTGAGTCTTTGTTCTTTGCTTCTCACAGCTGAACTGCTGTGGCACTGAGGAGGCACGGTGTCCTGACGCACCACCGGACAAGAAGGTAAGACAAGGACGTATTTTAGGTTGGGGGGTATTTTAGATTAAAAGAAAGAAAGAGTCTATAGGAAGGTTTTGAATACACACACATCATGCACAAGATCAAACATGTGCTTCATGCATCAAGCTAAGAAGAAGACGCAAAGCCGCCGGCATCGCAATCTGATCTGGCTGACTGAATGCGCGGAGGCCGACTCCAGACATTCACAGATGCAGTGCTGCTGGATCACAGTGCTAGCTAAAAGCAAAAAAGAAAGAAAAAAAAAGGAGTTATTCACCTCAAACATCTGTTTCGAGAATGGATAGTGACCGCGTCCCAGATCAGATATCAGAAAGACGTCTAGTTTGGGGCGGTTTGGGACGCAGCCCTGAATTACCACATCAGTCCAAGACCAGGACCCAAGATCGAGTTAAGACCGACCTACACAACCAAAGCATGGCATCAGCGCTTAAAAGTGTCTCACCTGAGTAAAAAAGTGAATTTTCAATTAAGATCATACAACACTAATTTTAATCATACGGACGGAACGCTTCTTATCTTTCAATCCATGCTTCGTTTTTTGTAAATATGCTACATATTAATATTTTTATCAGATAAAAAGAAACACATTTGCCAAATAGAATGTCGTGCCCTTTTATGTCTGTAGTGTCTGTTACTTTTCTAAATTCAAATATTTCAACGATTTTAACTGTCATTCAGATGAAACTTGGTCAGTTTAGATTTCACATGAAAAGACATAAACCTGAAAAAAGTGTATTATTCTAAAATGCTAAAGTAGTAAGATATTGCAACATGAATTTGACATGGTTACAGACACTACAGATTTTTTTGCTTTTGAAGCTTTTACCAAAAACAAATTTAAGCACCAGTGTTTACAGGTCATATGCTTCTAGAAGATTACACCAATTTTAGTATCAATATGCATAAAGAAATATTATCATTATTTTTTTTTTTTTTTTTTTTTTTTTTTTTGAAGTGAAACAGTATCGGAGGTGGGTGGAGTAGCCAAAAAAATGACTCAAGTAAGAGTAGCTGTACTTCAAAATAATATTACTCAAGTAGAAGTAAAAAGTCGTCATCCAAAATATTTTACCCAAAAGAGTAAAAAAGTTTTCGGTGAAAAAATACTCAAGTACTGAGTAGTTGTTTCATCGTAATTTCCGATTAATTTTTTTTTAGAAATGATGTAAACAATCAGACAGAATGATAAAATAAGGTACAAATCCTGACATTTCCAAATAATAAAATTAATTAAATAAATGTAATAAAAATTAATGAATAAAACTAAATATCTTTACAAAATAGCAAATTAAGGAATAAGAAACACACTTTTTTTTTTTTACAATATACAACTTGAAATAAATCCCTACTGTAGGTAATATACTGTATGTATGTTTGAACAGTGTAACTATTTCCTGTGTAAGATATACTGTACTGTATATTCAGTCACCCTGCGAATGAAAGAAAATAACATTAGAACATGTGTGCAAGAGTCTCACTGAACCATAAACTGTGTCCAGCAGAACAAATGTAAGAAAATTATATACACATTATATATACTCCCAGCTGAGTGGTAGTAGTAGCCTTAATGTGGAGCCCCCTAGTGACGGGGAGGAATTGTTTACGGCTAAATTAGGGAGGAAACCTTTACTTTAAGCTGAACTTTAAATTTTAAGGAAGCGAGATCGGTCACTTCCATGTTGCATAAACTTCAGAAGTAGCTTCTTTAGCACACACAGTTTTTGTATTATACAGTATGTATAACATAAATAAATGAAATCAGCACCAGTACTGTACTGTGTTTTGGCCGACAGTATGCAGATGAAGGTTCTTTAAACAATAAGTAGCTGTACGTGGTATACTGTACTGTATCTGGTGATGTAACGTGATGTGATGTGAATGGTTGTTTTTATTTCCACAGAATTGCGAAGTTGCCATCCAGGAGTTTTTCAACAGCAAACTCTTTATCATCGGGTACGTGGGGATCGGAATCGCCGGAGTCATGGTGAGAGAACCTTAAAAATATGAAATTTACTTCTGTGCTTTTGTCCAAGTGACAAGTAACGAAAACTTAACAAGGAACAAATCAGCAACAACAACAACAACAACAAGCATCTGATCGTGATTAAGACCAGGTTCTGTCTGATCTCTGCAGATTATCGGGATGATCTTCAGCATGGTGCTGTGCTGCGCCATCCGGAACAGCCGCGAGGTCATCTAACTGCACGACCCTCTGACCTTTAACATCGGCACCATTATTATTGTTATTTGTTTTGTTTTTTTACAGACACAACAAGTGCTTTGGGAACCATAAACATCTTCCATCGTTTTCCATCATGAAGTTAGAACATCCAGTCAGTCAGAACCTAATGGAAGGATTTCTTACGTTTAATCTTTTTTTTTTTTTTTTTTTTTTTTTTTTACATTTTTTAATTCACTTTACCTGCTGGAAAGGTCTAGTTTGTGAATCTGTTTTAAGGAATTTAATTTAATTTATGTTTGATGTTTAAATCTACTTGAGGCTGTCGAGATGCGTCATTTAAAGCCCCGGAGTCTTTGGGGTGACGTGGCGAGGAAGATTAGACCAGTCTGTCGTGTACAGTGAGTGTGTGAATGACATATGAAGTCTGAGTGCATTACCATAGAGAGGTGGTTTAAGCATGCTGTGTGGTTTGGGACACTTCCGCAGTAGATCACACTAATCCATGGTAGCGCATTCGGTTTTTCGGACCTGATTAACACCAAACCTGTAGATTTGTCTATTCGGGGGTTTTTTTTTTTTTTTGCATTTGCATTTGCTCATTAATCCATGTTGCGTTCCTTATTCGCTGCATTTTTTCATATGTCATTAAATGTGACTTGTACATATTGTTGAGATTTATACTCCATTTTTGTAACGTGTGTGATGGTGATACTGTAGTTCGTGTAGAAGCTAGTCGTTGTCATCTTTAATGAAGTAACCCCTGTCCGATGATGACGTATACGATCTATTAAGGTGCCTTGTTCTTTTTATAAGCCGTATATAACCTGAGATGTCCGACGCGTCCGGTTTCTGTAATAGAGACGCAGACTTTTGCGTTTCAGTCCTGTTTTTAACGCACACTCGTTCACTTCAACGGTTACAGCCGCTGTGTTAGCGTAACGAGATTGAGGAAATGTCTTGAGATCGAGTTGAGCAAGTCAGAAGTCTTTCGCTTTGTCACTAGCAGCAGCACAGCTTTGCTCCAATCTGATGCAACTTTTTTTTTCAGAATGGAGGTTTTGCCGAGTAACTAATTACCATACGGCTAGCTCTCTAAACGTATAAAAGGCTATCGCATCAGCATCAGCTGTCTCCAGATATTCTTGTTTCTATACTGTGACTGATGTTCGGATCCTCGCCATGCTTCTCATGCTTCTCAAGTTCAAAATCGTTGCATATCGTGTAAACGGTGCACGCAGACGGTACGCCGAAGTCCACAAGTGTGCCCTGGAAACGGGAGCGAGACGCTAAAAGCCGTCAAAAACCCACGTGTGAAGTGACGATCCGTAGTGCTATTAAATGTTTCCATAAGTACAGTAGGTGTAGTTTATTACGTAATCGTCTTGAGGACACTATTTAGGCATGTGCTGATAACATACGGTATACAGTATAGCACAGTACTCCTCAAGCGGCGCCACTGATTTGGACACTCGGGTCGTGTTTGGTCTCTCCGGATGAACTGAAGAGAAGCGAGAGTAAGACAGAGGCTTGTCTTTATATTCCCTGAGAAGCCAAGTGGACAAGAACGGACAGGAAAGACGGTCTGTCGTAATTGCTGTACTGTTCAGAGGCGATTCAGAGGTTGTAACTAATCTCGCTTTGAGTTTTACACTGAAATTTGATCATATTAAACCCTTTCATTTAATCAGTCTAGTGGTGGGTCTGAAATACCATGGGCGTTCAAGTCAAATTGGGACCTTTAATCTTTATCTAACCTAAGAGAGTTAAAAACTCTATATAATTCCCTGCTATACTAATGCACTTAGTGCTTGGATACCGTCAAGGTAGAAATTTTTCTCATGATGATCGGACTGTCTGCTACACGTCTGGAATTCTGGCCTCCCAGGAACTCCTTTAATCCCTGGAAATGGCTTGGAGCGAGGTCAGGACTGTACGGGGGATGTGGCGAGCTAAGGGATGTGTCCTAGCTAAGGTCCTGTAATGTACTGTACAAGTGGTGTTGGTGAATGATCGTGTGTAGAGATCACACACACACATCGATTTTCAAGCATCAGGTGTTCCAGAGCCACCACGGCTGCGATCATCATTCTTTAAAGCGTTTGCCACATTCAAATATTTACTGCAGCTAGGAGTCTCATCTCCGTACTGTGCTTCCGTAAAAAAAATTTCACGCAGTGGTAAAAGCGCTCGCCCTATCATCCGGAGATCGCTAGTTCGAATCCCGGGTGGTGCTGTAACCTCTCGCAGCCGGAGGTCTAGAGAGAGCTGATTGGCCGAGCTCTCTCAGAGGGGAGGGATGAGCGGTACATAGTGCTCCCACATTAATAACGGCTCTACAGCCAGTCAGAGGCGTCTCTGAGCTCGCGCAACGGAGGGAGCGGATAGCGCTGTCCTCCGAGTGTGTGACTCCGCCCCCAACGGTCCGTGAGCGAGCAGTTCGAAAATATGTGGTCGGCTGGCGTCACGTGGTTTGGAGGAAACATGTGATAGTCTTCAGCCCTCCCGGCTGAGTGGTAGTAGTAGCCTTAATGTGGGAGCGCCCCCTAGTGACGGGGAGGAATTGGACACGACTAAATTAGGGGGAAAAAAAGAAAAGAAAATTTCACCCCTCATAAATTTTTTTTTTAAAAACAAAATTTCAATTGAGGAAATTAAGACTTTTGGTCCACTTACAGTATATGCATGAGTGTACTATATACTAGACAAAGTCACTTCAGTTTCACGTTAAACTTCAAAGCTTGCTAAATCAAAGCTTATTAATATGAATTTGTTAAAAAAAAAGTAATTAATGCAACACAACCAGATTTAGAATGAAACATAAAGTTTAAAACATATATATTTTGGGTTTGAATTGATTCCCCATTGAGGTTAACGGTTTATTCGTGTTCTAGCTAAATTTGAGCATGATGATGTATAATGAAGCTGAATCTCAAATAAAAGAAAGCTGAGATACACATACAAAAGGATCGAATTTAATATCAGCACATGCCTGAAGCTGATTAACGACAGGACCATGAAGTAAACTGAGGACCTGCATTTGTGTGTGTGTGTGTGTGTGTGTGTGTGTGTGTGTGTGTGTGTGTGTGTGTGTGTGTATGAGAGAGAGAGAGAGAGAGAGAGAGAGAGAGAGACCATTCATTCCTTCACAGCTGCTCAGAATGTAGGAAATGCATGTGCAGTATGTAGTATGTAAAGTTGCATGCCTTTCCATAGCAGCTTAGATGAAACCTTCTGTGTGTTGTAATTATTATTATAATTTTTTTTTTTAACAAGCTATAGAGTTCGTACTGTAAACAGTGCAGCGTTGCCGTTGTCTGATGTTTTGTTGTTATAGTTTTTTCTTTAAGTAATTTATTTATTGCCTGATGAGTTCAGACAGCAGTTAGGCTTCTCAGGATTGGAAGGTTGATGTAAAAGAACAAATAAACTTTTCTGAGGTTTTACCTTCTTGTGGTGTTTTGTATCTTCTTCCATTACAATTGAGCTTATCATTCAAATTCAGAATGTACAGCCGCGTACAAACGTTCATAAATTCCATACTGCGAAATTGCATTTCCCCCCGAAATAATCATTCAGTTGATATTTTAAGACATAAAACCCATACTGTACCTCAACTAGGTATGTTAATGAGCTAGTGAGTAAAGAATGTTAGAAAACCAAGTCATTCTGAGCTTCACCGTCCACAGTCATTCTGGTTCCCCAGGCTGGTTTCCTCCTGAGCGTGAGCGTGAGCGTGTCGTGGTTTGAGATCGTATTTCCCGAGCTGTGCTTTGCTCTCAGTGTCATCTTTCAGGTCTGAAATGAAGGCAACAGGTGCGGCGTAGGGTTTCTGCAGAGTGCACACGTTTAACCAGCTGTCAGATTACATACAGCCCAATGCTGAGGATTACCAGAATGAATATCAGCCTTGACAGGTCTCTAGAGTGAGATGAGAGTAATGTCAGAATGTACTGCTTTTAATCAATATGCCTGCAGCCTCAATGCTAACAGCTCTTAGAAATTGCTGAAATTGTGTGCAAGTCACTGCTTGCAAAGCATTATGGGGTACACATACTGTAGGAATGAATACTCAAACGTAAAAAAGTCTTATCACGACAGGTTCAGAGGTTTTAGTGTTGTCGGCTAAATACGCTAACGTCATTATCAACTGTACAATGGCTAATGCATCGATTAGCTCACAGCTAACTGAACAGCGCTAATAAATGCTAAATAGGAAACTTTTTCTCAGTTCAGAAGGAAATTATGTTAAACAGATTATGTTTATTACTCAGAAACGGTTTATGTGGATTCAGCAATCATGCGTTCACGTTGCTTTTAACTCCAGATGTGTGTGTACATCAGATCCATGGTCCAGATCAAAGCAGCGTCTGTTTTTTTTCTTGATTTTTGTTCAAATGTACATTTTCAGAATGAACTTGAATCTAATTCCAATTGTAGTTTTAAAAATGTAATGAGTGGGGAAATTCAAGAAGAAAAAACATGATAATCTGACTAAAATTAAAAATAAATAAATAAAAACAATAGGCAAATTGTTAGGGTTATACATGATTATATAATATGCCATTTAAAAAAAAAAAATTATTTATTTATTTATTTATTTGTGTGAAGTATGTTTTAACTAAACGGATCCATCATTTCTGTTTTTGTATTTAACAGAGTACCTGTCTGAGAACTGATGTTTTAGATGCTGATGGACATGTTCTCTTGATTTAAATTCAATGTGAGATTACATAATATTATTATTATTATTATTAATAATAATAATAATAATAATAATAACAACATGGGCGGGATTGTTAGAAATTAAAGAAATATGATGCTGCAATTACTGTATCTATAATAGTTTTTTTTTTTTTTTTTAGATCAGTTATTATACAGACACTTTAATGTACTTTGGTAAATCTTTAACATTGTCCATGCTAATAGCCGTTTTGAGAAGTTAATCATGAACATCATTGAGTTATCATTCATATTGGCCAGCTAGCTTGTTGCTTACCCTACTTGCTATTGTCCAGTGGTTAGCTTGAGGTCGCAGCCAATAGCTACTAAGACCCGTCACTTTTGTGTTTTTTTGTCAAGTTCACACATCAAATGTATCACGATGGGCGATTATTATTATTATTAGTAGTATTATTATTATTATTATTAGAATCTTCCAATTAAGACTCAAGAGACAACATGAACACAGAATAAGTGTGTTAGAAGTAGTGATCATTTACAAATAGGTCAATCTATTGTTTCTCTTTTTTTCTGTACTGATTGATTTAATTAGAAGGTGGAATGAACGTCCCTGGCTGGAAAAACAGCTGAGTCTCTGTCTGTCTTATACATACTGTAAGGCACAGAGAAAATTCTCCAACCTTTTCCTTTTTCACAGTATAATAACTTCTACTACTAACAATTTTTTTTAACAGATACTGATAATGGAGAATGAAATTGGAAGTAAAAAAAAACTATAATACAGTAGGGTCAGAAAGTCGGAACGTTGTAAAATCAGTTGTCTGCAGACGTTAACGTTTTACCAATGGAACTAAAATACAGACACGACAAACCATTTCCATGAACACAGACTCAAACAAAAACACACATGATAAAGACATAAGAAACTACAGGTCACAGTGTATTATGGACTCATTTGATCTCATTTTGGGTTTTTATTTACATCTTCCCAAAAAGAAAAAAAAATATCAAATGTTGTCATTCTGTTCAGAATACAACCCCACCCCTTTTTTCTGCCACATATCAGATACACGAGTGTCTGTTCTGCTCTGTAACGCTTGACCCGACTGAGTAGTTCTGAGGTATGTTGCTGATTAACACTGTAATGTTCGAGAAAACTAGCTTAATACATGTTTAAATGAATTCGAAATGTCAAGAGATTTTTCCCTTCCCAAGAGATTTTCCCTTCCCAAGAGATTTTTTCCCAGTTTGGTCATCTGCCCACTCCAGTCCTCCACCCAGCTCTCCCCTATCATACGACATGCACGAATGTGTACTACAGTATGTGTAATATGTACGACCTCTGAGGAAAGAGCCGTCTGCCCTCTTCCACATACACAAGCTCACCGATGTCCATGTCGCTGTGATTGACAGGGGAGATAATAGTAACCCATCCCTCCCACCTAGAGAGCGCTGATAATTTTGCACCATATAAAAAATATTTTTTCTTGACTTGATCTGAATGAAAGCGCAAAATCACAACTCTGGATTCTGCAAAGACCACGTCAAAAAAAATGATAATTTTCAAGCAGCATTTGAAATTCTGAGCTTTTTAGATCCTCTGTTTTTTTAAGGGCCTGTAACCACCCCTGTGAAAACGGACTACGCATTTTAACCAGGATTAAAAGACCTCTGTCCAAGGCTTTGGTTCAGTACTGAGTGTAGTATGTCCTCGCCAACTTCCCGTCTCTTTTTTTTTTTTTTTAAGATTAGAAGTCGAATCAACATCACTATAGAATTTAGAGGATACAGGTACTTACAGTTTAACTTATTTGCCAAGCAGATTTGTGCAAACTGCTAAATATACTTCATGAGTGAAGTTGACGAAGACATATTACAAAGAGTACTGATTATTGTCTAAGGTGTCCCTTCCCTCATTGAGGGAAACTGAATGGTCCTGGAGATATGTTTAAAAAAAACAGCATTGTCTCAGCTTCTTAATAAAGCCACCTGCAAGATAGCATTTCCATAGAAAATCTCAAACTCACACCATGTCACTCTCCACATGGTCACAGTGTAGCTGCGTCAGACTTTCATCTTAAATGTTCAAGAGCTTCAAGTGTCCGAGTTCAGGGCATTTAGATCCTGAAGTTGGGAAACTGTCCCAGGACGAATTCCCCAACACCGATGAAATAAACGACCTGCGCGATGCCGAATAACGGAGCGATGACGAGCGCTCTGCAGCCGGCGCCCTTCATCAGAGCAGCGGGACCTTCTTTACGAATGATCTTACTGTAAAAAGACAACAACAACAAAAAAAAAAAAAGATGAATGCAGTGTTAAAGCAATTCACCCTGATTTCAAGCAATTTTGTCTCCCACAGTCCAAAGACATGCAGATTAGGCTAGTTGGCTGATTGGCGGTCCTAGATTGCCCATAGTGTGTAAATGAGTGTGTGTACGTGTGTGTACCCCGCTTCGTGCCCCAAGTCTTCTGGAATAGGCTGCTAAAAACTGTAACCCAAACTGTGAACTACAACCGCCACCCCCTAAGCTACTGGATAACCGACTGTATACAGTATGACAGTTATACAACTTCTAACCCGAATGCTAAGCTACAATCACTAACGCCATCTGTTAGAGCTAACTGCAAAGGTAACATCAACTAAACAAACAGTAACTCTACGTTTAATGAGCTAAGTTAACTAGCCTAGCCTGTAACTTGTGAGCTAAAACCACTAATCTTGAACAAAACTGCTAAACCAACCACATCCCTAACGTATTATTGCTAACCAACCCATCAAGTCTACCTTAAAAACTAAGCTAACCCCTCTTGGCTAATAACTGGTAAAGTGCAAGCAATAATTCCACCTGTGACAGCTACGTATAACCACTCATTGCACTTATTTATGCTAACCATAAGTTATATCTTTTATAATAAGGTGGTATGGACAAATTTAAAGATAGTCTTCCCGTCATGGATTTAATTTGTATTTAATATAAAAAAGCGTGACTCAAACTTAAGCAGCAATCATTATTTGCTAACTTATCGTGACGTTATTTACTACAGTACGTATGAATTTGAAAGTTCTCTTTACCTAGCTACTATACTATTTATTACATTGTGTAGTGTGTGTATATGTAGAAATCATAGGTGATGATGATGATGATGATGATGATGATACCTGGCACAGTCTATCACCCCGCTGTAGGTCTCCTCGTGTGTGCCTTTACTGAGCGACTGCAGCCTCGTCTTCACCACTGGCACAGAAAAACAGCACGTCTACGTTTAGTCTCAACAATATATCCAGACAACACACACTAACACACACAAACCAACATGCTGTGTCGTGACCTGAATCACAATGTTATGTTGCCTATGTGTTGCCTACAGTCACATTCTTACCATCACAGGGACTGACCGCTACAGCGGCTACACAGCCAGCACCACAGCCGGAAGCAAAGTTCCAATAAAATGGCGCATTTTCTGCCTCCGATGGCTTCCCCAACTGGTTCAGGTGAGCAAACAGGGGGAAGTAGATGACAGAAAATGGAATATCTCTGAGGGTAAAAGCAACAAGAGACAGATAAATACATAGGAGGCATTGATTTATCTTGTGGATGCTACACTTCAGTACATTATGGGGTTTTTTTTTTATTAATTTTTTTTAGATAGAGTGTTTTTTGACCAGTAACTTGCTGACCCTGCATTTCAGACATGAAGCAGACAGTCCGATTTTGGTTCAGGCATGAGAAAACTTTCCACCTTGATAGTATCCAAGCACTAGTGAAACCCTGGGATAAGTGCATTAGTGTAGCAGGAGATTATATCAAGAAATAAAGGGAGTTTTTACTCTTGCTTATGAAGTTTTTGATATACAGGTATTCCCCGACTTACGAACATTCAAGTTACGAATTTCTCCAGATACGAATGGACCGCAGTTCTACTTCCGGTTCAATCACACAAATAGCTCACGTGCATTGGGCAAAAAATAGACACTGCGGTACACCAGATGCCAATATTTACAATTATATACAATGTTTTGGTATTTTGGTATGAATCAGTCCGGAAGCACGATGATAGAAAATGTCTGTCCTGTAAAACTGTTCTGAGGGAGAATAATCCTCAACAAAAAAGAGTTTACATTACAATACAGTGGAAAACAGCTCTGAGACAAAATAGCGCCCAGGATTCCCCTCGTGATTTAAAGGCGCGGAGACAACACTGTTACGTATGAAACGAGATTCATTTCCTTAGGCGCGATTACAGTTTGTGCCCACATGATGGCAGTGTGGGGAAAGGGGACAGATTTATTCTGATGGTTTGGTATGCTTTACATTGTATATTCGTGTCAAAGGCAAATAAAACACACTTTGTCGTACTTAAATACAGGGGACTACCTGTATTATACTTTCTATCCGTGAAATTGACAGTGTTAAAACTGCAGTCGACCATTATTTAGAATTCCAGGTTTTCAAGGTATTACACACTATAATGGCCTGAATATTTGAATTGTATTAAAACTGATGATACTAAACTAGCAGCTATAATCGTCCCTTACTTGTTACTCTCATTAGTCAGGGAGCTCTAGAGCAAAACGCAAGGTTCAAGCTTTGGAAATGAAACAGATCTTGGCAGATTGACTACATTTCACAACAACACTTTTGTCTGGCACCTTATTAGCGTCGCTCCGAGTCCTTTGTAAAGTCCCTGAACACCGTGACTGCGCAGTAACTCCTGTGTGATCTGTAGGGCCGAGACTCTTCTAAGGTGTGTGGTTGGTCCGAGGCCGTAGGCGGAGTTTATGACCGTGCCCCCTCCTCCGAGCTTCAGAGCCGGGATCACAGCTAAGTTCCTCTGAGCCACTGCAGGAGGTACATGAGATGCACACACACACACACACACACACGCAATACAACACAGAGAGTCAGCAGACACCCTACTTCAATTGCTTTAGAGAAATGTGAAAATGTTTGAATGAATCATATGTGGTTATAAGTATTGGCACCCTTGTAGGATTTTAAAAATAAATCTAAACAAAATGTCTTGAAGAACAAATTTTTACAAAAAAATATGTTACATGCTCAGGCAGGTACGATTACTTTTTTTTTTTTTTTTAGAAAAAAATGCACCATTTACAGTAATTTTTTTTGTGAACCTCAATCAGTTATTTTTATATACAGGTTATGCTGTTATGTTTACATTCTTTATTTATAAGCAGAAATTAAATGAAAATAATCTCTGTGCAGAATCAGTACTTTCATAATTTTTCCTTACAGGGAAAAATGCTCTAAAGTAAATTAGGACAAATAAAAACAAATAGAAACCATTCGATCAGGATTCAATTAAAAGTAATGGTCCCCTATAAAAGGTGGACATGTTAATATGTGTCTGCGATAGCTGACATGCTTCGAAGGGTGCCAATAATTATGTTCACCCCTTTTATATTAATGGTTGTCATACCAAGCCTTCCTGCATCCTGAAGTTGAATTTTAAGCATCTCCATGGGTGTGGTTATGATGACCTGACACACTCCTGCTCCACATCCTGCCAGCATCTCTTTAAATACACTTAATCTGGAGCTGCAGTAATAAAAAATAATAAATAAATAAATACAAAGAAAAGATGTTCCCCATTATAGAGTATGTATTTCTGTTTCAATATCATGGCTGAATGGATGAACTTACTCTCCTTTGCTGAATTGATGACGGAAAAAATCATTAGCGGCTAGTTTAATGGCCTTCTCGGGGGTCACCAGGGTCAAATTGACTGCTGCTCCTGGAAAAAACACACATATATCACATTAACAGTGACGTTTAACAACTAGCTTGACTCTCAGCCAATCAGAACACACTATTTGATTTTTAAACTGCTTAAATTTAAAAACATAAATAAATAAACGTGGTTTTACCTCTGTACATGCCGAAATAGCCTTCAGACCGAACCGTCTTGATCAGACAGTCCAACCTATTCAAAAATGACATGCATTAGAGGAAGCTATAAGTTGGATATTTTAACAGTGTTAGGAACCTCCACTAGAGGTCACTGTTTTTTCTGGTCTGTTTTTTGTAGTTTTGTTGGCCGACTCAGTTTCCCAGAAGGCACCTCGGTCAGGTGATGAGGGCTCACCTGAACCGAGGTGGCTCATTAGACTTTCTATAAATAGCAGTTTGTTCGGGGAAACTGGGTCAAGCATTGTTTGTTTGTTGGTATGTTTTGCATTACCGTCATGTGGGCATTCCTGTTTGTTTGAGTTAGTATTTTAGTTATATTGTTTTAACTTTGTTTTTCTAGAGGGCTCTTTTGTTTGTTTTCTTGATGTTCCTTGTGTTTGTAGGATTCATGGAAGCTGTCCTGTTCAGTGTTTAGCTAGGCTGTGACCCCTCCTGTGTACATGTGTAAGAACTGTTCTGTCTCCCAAGTGTCAGCCTTCTTGTGTAGTTCTTTGTTTAGTTTTGTGTAGCCACATGAGGGCCTAGCCGCTAGCCGGGTTAGCTGCTAGTAGGCCTTGGCTGCTAGTAGGGTTAGCCGCTAGTAGGGTTAGCCTCCAGTAGGCTAGCCTCTAGTGGGATTGACTGCTAGTGGTTCTGGTCGCTAGTAGGTTAGCTGCTAGTTTGGAATAGCCTAATGTGTGCTTTGCTTCTTGTGTTCTGTTTCCCTATTAGGTCAGTACTAACCCGGTTAGCCAATAACTCCTTTAGATACTAACCCGGATAGGTCATCATTCCCTTTATCCATATTCCAAGTAGCTACTAACCCATCTGGTCTCTAGCCCTGTCTCCGTGCCCCCGTCTCTAGTCTGTGTTCCATCCCTTGTCTTGTCTCCGGTCCTGTCTTGTCTCTAGTTCCCCTATTTGTCTTTAGTTAACTCCAGCTCCATGTTTCCTTATTCCAGATTCTGTTTGTTTTCCAGTTCCTGGTTTCCTTGTGTCAGTTCCTGGTTTCCTTGTCAGCTCCTGGTTCCCTGCATCAATCTTTAGTCCCTATGTCTGTTTAAAGAGCCCTAGTTATAGTTTGAGTTCATTGTTTTAGTTTCTTTATTTATAATACCAACTCAAACACTGAAACAAAACCCCTCTGCGTGCATGCCTGCCATATATGCCTACAGCAACATCAGCCAGTCTAGCCAGTACCACCAGCTAGACCCATGACAAACAGCTACCTGTATAAGATAATTTTACTATGAGGCGATATGATATGACCTAGGGTTTGAGGACATGGATAATGGGAACGCTTTTAGGTTTGAATATGGCTGGTTAACATGAGACACAAAGCTGATGCACGGATTTGTTAAATTATGGCCATTTTCAAACCAGGCGCAACTGAGTTACACAAACTTTTTGTTCTCTGTACTCGGGTAAACTTGTGTATTTATACTCTGCGATACAGCAGGTGGCAGTACTTGGTTTATGAGCCGCCATTAAACACAAAAGAAGACAATAAGGAAGTTAACTTTCACACTTTGCAAAATGTTTAATATTCCGTTCAAAAAGCTCTCTATATTATTTTGAACAGAAACTGGGCTATAATGCTGCTCTGAAGTTCCACAAACATCAGCACACGTCCCTGATCATCAGTTTATATGGTACAACAGGCTTAATGTATATATATATATATATATATATATATATATATACAGTACTGTGCAAGAGTCTTAGGCGCCATATTATCTGTAGTACTAATTTTGTTATACAAGTTTATGTCTGCATTGTTATGCACAAGAGCATTCCCTACAAAGATACACTACAATTAATGAATAAATAACATTAGAGAAGACTGTATAGATTTTTTCCCTAGCTGAAAACTGGTCTGTTATGTAATATGTTGCTTTCTTTACAGGCATGCAAATATTTTTCTGTAATATTTATTTTAGTGTATCTTTGTAGGGAATGATGTTGTACCTAATAACGCAGACATACAGTAATAAACTTGTATAACAAAATTTGTATTACTGATAATATGGCGCCTAAGACTTTTGCACAGTACTGTATATATACTGTACATGACGCAGTCTATGACAACTCAGCTGAGGTCTTTTTTCTTTCTTTTTTTTTTTAATTCACTGTTTTCTACATAAAATCATTCGTGGAATGGCCCGAGCCTTAATTTAGCATGTATTATTTATTTTTCCTGCATATTTGGGATTGATATGACCTGATAAGCAAAAAAAATCTAAGCATTGTCTTTGAACAGGAAACTGAGTTTGACACCCTCTTGTGTTTTTACTCATTAGCATATTGCACTTTTGCTACCATTAGATGATCCTATAAAGTGTCTACTAATGAGGACAGCAGGTCTACGTTAGGCAGAATGAAGTATAAGGTGTATAGGAGGACGCAGGGACCCAGGAGGTTAAGTAGAAAACAGTGAATCACAAAAAGTGACTAGTTGAGGTTTCACAGACTGGGTCACATATTTTCATATTTCAACCATGTTATTTGAGTCACTGAAACTGTCACAAAGGTATTTTAGGGCTGTATTTTACCGTTTCATTTAAAAGAGTGAGAGACGGAGAGAGAGAGAACAACCTGAGATAGAAAGGGCGACAGCGGCACCAAAAAACCAATTCCTATTGCTATACTCCAGTGTGTTTATTAATGATCAACGCTGTCATAAAGGCAACCTGAACACAAGATCTTGTGTGCCGGGGTCAGTTCGCTCCCTGGGCTGATGGGGATTAAAAAGAACACTCGGCTACTTTACCGTAACAATTCTCAACAAGCATTTAACCACTACACATTTTAGATAACTGAAAATCCCCTTCAACATAAACTAAAATTGATGCAATCTAATATTTGGTGAAGTTAAATGGGACTTTACTGACAGCTGGTCACATGACTGTAATATACAGTAAAAGACATACAGTAATTCTTAAGCAATACTAGTGCAAAAGTAGGCCTAAGGTAGCATTTTGAGACCCAGGCATAGCTTAGAGCATTGGCACCCACCCACACACACACACACACACACACACACACACACACACACACACACACTAGCAGGATGATCAAACACACAGTAGTGTTACATCAGCCGTAATCCGTTTGTTGGAAAGCTGCCACTATGAAATTTGAGAAAACCAGTTATGCAGAGTTTTTTTTTTTTTTTTCGTCCTAGTAACCTGCTCTAAACTGACAACCCTTCACTGCTCTAAGCGCTTCTTCACATTCCCTTTATCCAAATTGGACATTTCTTTTGACAAGTGTTCTTTTTCTTGATAATTACAGTATGGGAACAGTGTGTACTGTGTGTGTGTGTGTGCGTGTGTGTGTGTGTGTGTGCGTGTCTGTGGGTGTGTTGCAAAGATAAGACAATTGCCAATTCGCATTAGGGTGAAACACAGAGTGAGAAGGAGAATGTAAGCGTACATGTTTTTGTACACTTGCTGGCTGCTGCGTTGATTCTGAAGTCGCGTTTTGGCCAAATCGATGGGGAACACACACGTGACTCCGACCATCCCTGCAACACCTCCGTTGATGAGTTTTGCAGGAAGGCTGAAAGAGAAAAGACACACACACAAAAAAAACACACACACACACATACACACATACACACACACACAGAGAAGAAGAATGTACATAGTTAAGTAGTTTGCCGTTAAACTTCATTTTATTGTGTGAATTTTTAAAATCTTTTTAAGATTATTATTGTTGTTGTTGTTGTTGTTGTTGTTGTTTTTGCTGAAATAATAATGTTTGGAATTGTTTTGTGTACAATAACCTACAAACTTACTAATGTGGTCTAATCAAACGCGACCTTCAGCAGTGTAATAGTCTTTGTAAAATTCATAACGATGCTTCGATTTAACATTGAGATAATAATACAATATCAAACCAGAATTGTAAAGTTTGACTGAATAGAATTTTTGCCCAAATTTCAAACAAAAAATGTATTCATATAAATTCATGTCTATACAGTTCTACAGCATTGTCTCTACACGTTTTTACACGTTCGATCGTACAACAGCTGTCCTTCTACAAAACAGGAGTTACTGTGATAGTGTGTGTGTGTGTGTGTGTCAGTACACATTTTTCACTCTTGCCCTCCGGGGTAATACTCCACCTTAAAATGTTCCCGAAAAAAAAAAAAAAGAGACGCATTGAGTTTAAACCTGTATTTAATGACGTGTACCTAATGTTTGATATCTGGTCTAATATTTGATTTCTTTATGAAAGAAGAATATGGATAAATATCTGTTTAAGCTGTCAAATCAAAAAATCAAAAAATAAAATAAAAAATATATATATTGAAGTATTCAAAAAACACGTCACACCTGCAGTCTCTCTCTTTATCTTTTTCACACACATGCAACTATCAACTAAATACATAATCAAAATGTCTCTCTCTCTCTCTCTCTGACTTACTTATTCTCTATTACGCTAAGCCTGGAGCCTGTCCAATCGCAGGGCACACACACACACACACACACACACTATGGACAGTTTGGAAACACAGACAATTAGTCTATCCTGTATGTCTTTGGACTTTGGGAGGAAACCAGAGTACCAGGAGGAAACCCACCACGCACGGGGGAACATGCAAACTTCACACACACACACACACACACACACACACACATAGACTCGCAGTATTCGAACCCAGACCCCGGAGGTGCGTCTGCACCACTTCGCTAACATCCTCCCTTAACCAAAATGAATTAGAATACATTTTATGAATATAACATGTTGATTTTAATTCTTACCTGACTGGTTGCTGAGCCATAGTTACTTGTGGTTGGGATGTTTATTGTGTTATATGTGTGTGTGTGTGTGAGTGTACAGTAGGTCTGAGGCAGGAGCAGAGCAGACTCGCAATGTGGGAAGGCTTTATATATAGCAACACACACACACACCCCTTATGGCCCGGAGCTACGCAACACAACTCCTCCCTCTAACCACTGCCCACCCACTGAAACAAACCACACACACACACACACACACACACACACACACACACACACACACACACACACACACACACACACAC
>QMIH01000004.1:1841929-1853941 GCA_003987875.1 Clarias batrachus | reverse complement strand
AAACTGCACAAATTGTATCTGAGACAATATTTAAAGCAAATTCACACCAATTATATACTGTTATTGTTTAATTAATTATTGATTTGTGTTATTTTTGAATGTAGAATTTTTTCAACACAACAGTTATGTGCATGTGCCTAAAACTTTTGCACAGTACTGTGTGTGTGTGTGTGTGTGTGTGTGTGTGTGTGTGTGTGTGTGTGTGTGTGTGTGTGTAGGTTAATAAAAACTACATATCCCATAATCCTCAGTCTGTGCCATATACGCCAGTCAGATGATCCTCTAACCAGGTGCTTCTTCACAAGGTCACTAACAACATCCAGCGGTTGCCAGTCAGCTCCTAAACACTCGGTCATGAGGACGCCAGTGATTATAAACTCTGGCCTTTAGCACTTCAGCCGGGATGTTGCATACGCTATTTACAGATGTTTGAGCTGCAATAAATACAGTAAATTGAGATCTTGGCCATTTCATATCCTCAAACTATGAAATGACTGCATGTTGGAGAACAATAAAGAAAAAAGTCCCAATGGCTTTAACTGTACGTATTCAAACAAGCACAATTAGAATTGTGATTATATGATTTATATCTTTTTTTTTTCAGCGCTTGATGTTTAGGTAGAATTTTTAAAAAAAACGTAATTAATTTATCCAAATGTTTTTATTTAGTTATTTTTTGTTAAAAATTCTAATTAAAAAATTAAACCTTGAATAAACAAAAATGCAAAGAGTGCTATGCAAAGAGTGCTAGTTTATGCAATTAACAAATAACAACTGCAGAGACTGAAATTCTGCATTTTTGCTCTTAAAAGTCCGATCAGACAGAAAATATATCACCTATATTTCTAAATTTCTAAACAATATTCTTTATACAACAGTTCAGTTCTCATGGCAGCAGCACCGTGACAGATTTATGACCAAATTTAGATTTAGTATCTAAATATCTAATATTTGGTAATATGAAAATTTTTCTTTAATGTGTGACGTATGAAAACCGTTTTCACGGCACTGTATTTTAAGGCATTAATGCAGAATAAGAGTAACTAAGGGGAGAAGGTGAAAGGGGGCTAATTTAAGATTCGTAACATAATATAGAGCGGATGATTGAGTTAAACTGGGTCGGATTGAAACACAACCCACCGCTCCTTCTGTTGAAGGGACTAACAGCATCAGCACACAGCCATAACTGCTTTATAATCATACCATAAAATATTATACAGTAATCAGACATGACGTTCAAACCACTGAGAGGAAACATGAATAACGTTTTACTATCTAGTTACAGTGGCACCTGTCAAGTGAACGGTCAGCTCTCATGGTAGATGTGTTGGAAGCAAAACAAACGGGTAAGCATAAGGATCTGGGCGACTTACGCAAGAGCCAAATTGTGATGGTTAGACGCCTGAGTCAGAGCATCTCCAAAATCTCAGTATGCACTTGTTAGGACCTGCCAGAAGTTGCCCAAGGAAGGACAACCAGTCAACTGGCGAGAGGGATATGGGTGTCCAAGGCTCATTGATGCATGTGGGGAGTGATGGCTAACCTGATCTGGTCCGATTCCACATAAGAGCCAATGTAGCTCAAAGCTCATACAATAGGCACCATTGAGCAATCGATGGATAACATTTTGTTTTACCTCATTTGTATGGCCACATGGTACACCATGATGTAATATGGGAAGAAGCCAAGCTGGTAGAGGTACTGTCTTGGCATTCATACTATAAACAGTATTATAAACATTTCTGCAGACCAACTACACATCTTCATGGAAATCCATCCATCTAGGGACCTCTGTAGTCCAACCAGGGACCATGGAATGGTGACGACTGTATTTATTACAATTTTGTATGACTGTGGTAGGACCAGTCCAGTCAACATTCACACGAATATTCACACATTATGGGCAATTTGGGAACGCCAATTAGCCTAACCTGCATGTCTTTGGACTGCGGGAGGAAACTGGAATACCCGGAGGAAACCCACCAAACACGGGGAGTACTTGCAAACTCCATGCACAGAGACACAACATGGTAATCAAACCTTGGACCTGGAGATGCAAGGTGACCGTGCTAACTACTAAGCCTCAGTGTCACGATTCAGTGTCATTTGAAATAAAATTAATTAACGGCAACGGTGTCTTTCAGCATAATAATGCATCTGACAGATTGCAAGCAATGTTCAGGAATGGTTCAAGGAACATGACAAAGCGGTCAAGATGTTGACCTGGCCTCCAAATTCCCTAGATGTCAGCCAGATCGAGCATCTGTGGTATGCATGGGCTTGCAACTTAAGAGATTTAATGGTTCTGCTGCTAATGTCTTGGCGCCAGATAGCACAACACACCTTCAGAGGTCTTGTGAATTGTGAAGACCATGCCTCAACAGGTCAGAGCTGTTTTGGTGGGACGAGGTGTGTGTGTGTGGGGGGGGGCAATAATAGATAGGTGGGTTTGATGCATGTGCATGTGTGTGTGACCAGTGATATGACTGTTGACTAATCTTCAGAGAACATACACAGACAGGGTACAGCTTCAGAAAGAAATCTCTAGAAGATATTTTTATTCTGTAACTGGCTACATCAATATCCATAACTTTAAACCATAAACATTGATCATCAGTACCACATACTGTATATACCACTAAACTGGTGGCATGGCTTAATGATCACCTTGCACCTCTAGGGATGGGTTTGATTCCCATCTCAGGGTTTGTGTGCATGGAATTTGCATGTTCTCCCCATGCTTGGTGGGTTTCCTCCTGGTGTGCCTCCCACAGTTCAAAGACATGCAGATTAATTGGCATCCCCAAATTGCCTGTGTGTGTGTGTGTGTACATTTTGGATTGGCACCCCATCCAGAGTGTACCCTGCCTCATGCCCTAAGTCACCTGGGATAGGCTCCAGGCCCCGTGTGACCCTAATCACAGGATAAAGATGAATGGTATAGAAGATGAATAAACTGGTGACAAGACCCATGCCCACATGGACCGAAGGCAAGTCTGACTGGTCCAATCCCACAGGGTTCATGCTGGCCAGGAAAGAACGGAACCAGAATACCCATTGCACCAAAGCTCGCAACGCACCAGGCCCAGCAGGCAAACAACCCCACGGCCGCCAGCCAGGCCTCCAAATTTTCCAGATCCCAATCCAACTAAGAATTCATGGGATGCGCCATGCACACATGTCCGGATCCACAGAACCCCCATCCACCACCTCCATCACCCAAAGGATCCACAGTAAAGGCTCTTGTGTCAGACACCACAGCACACCCTTACACAAAGGGAACAAAGGGCACAAAGGGAACCTCCACAATACTGGGCCAAAATATTTGTGTTGTAATGTTATGGCTGTTTGGTTTTGTTATTATACTGTATATACGGTAGATTAGATTAATTGGCTAATCAGCCTTTGGAAAGTTTGTACTCTGTAATGCTAAAATAAAAACATATGGATGTTAAATAAACATGACCCCTGATTACAGAGTCATGTGATTCCCTGTGCAGTTTTCTCAGAATTGCATAGATCGAATTTTTAGTTATTTATTTATTTTGGCCATTTTTATAAAACACAGTTGTATGTTGCACATGAATGCTGATTTCCTAACCAGAAATGAAAATTGTGAAAAAATGTATATGTATAGCCCTGCGATGGATTGGCACCCTGTCCAGGGTGTACCCTGCCATGTGCCATGTGCCAAGTCTCCTGGGATAGGCTCCAGGCCCCCCGTGACCCTGAATACAGGATTAAGCGCTATAGATGATGAGTGAGTGAGTGAGTGTATATGTATATGAACGTACATTGTTCCTTTAAGAACACAACAAGTTCTCAGTGACGACAGTCATTTCAGCGTGATGAAATAATCCTGTACACAATGTGATCCCTCTATTCAATTAAAAATAAATGAACTTTTAATCACCGTGGTTGGGAGTGTATGAGCCGTGTCAGATTGAATCCCCGTGCTGGAAGGATGAAATCTGATACTGTACAGGTAATGAAAAGTAAAAAGAGGTGGGACTTACAGTAAATAAGTAGAAGTAAAAGATCCCAATCACGGTCCTCGTGGACCCGGCCGATCATAGGATTTATTTTATTTTTTCTTTCATAACCTGTGGGTGTTTTAAAGCAGGGGAAGAACTGAAATGTGAAAGACATGGTGTCCTCCTGTGAGCATTGAAAGGTCTAAAATTACACCTGCACCTCAAAGACATAACCACTAAAGGGCGGTAAAGAACTCCTGACTGCAGAGCTGCACTGGCATGTAAAGCATGTGCGTCTAAACTCTCTCTCTCTCTCTGCTTGAAGAACACTCACTGCCGCTGAAAGTGGCCTTATACCTCCAGCCTCAGGATTCACTTAGAAACAAGAAACATGGCTTTTGACAGCAAATGACACAGAACAGTTACAAACTCAAATCACGATCAGGTTTGTGTGTGTGAGAGAGAGAGAGAGAGAGAGGGGTGCATAGTCATACAAAACTACACCGCTATTAAATTGAATAATTTCATTATAATGTTTATGTAGATTTTTATTCTACTCTTATAATCCTCCCCAGGTCAAAGCCATGGAAAACATCAAATGATATGTTTGAAATGTTTTTTTTTTCTTTAAAATTGCATGTTTAAGTGTATGTGTTTTTTTATTTTATTTAATTAAGCTTACATTTTTTAAATAAAACTGTTCGTAAAAAGTTTGACATATTGCGCAATAATTTTCTACGGTTACTTGAAGGAACAACCGGCTCCTGGGATTCACTACAGCGCTGCGTCCCTAAAGGCCTACAGTAACTAATATAATCACGTGTCCCACCTGTTGCAGTGTGACCTGCGGGACGGCACAAACAGACAAATGACAACAAGTTTGGGAAGTTCTATCCCGTGTTCTTTCCTGGCGCAGGGATACCATCCAAGACGACAGTAGACAAGAACAAGGTCAAGCAGAAGACACCGGGGACAAGAAAAGTCACAGAATGGCAAAGGGCGAAACCAAATCCGTTCTCACAGCGGAACTCATTCAACAACCGAAGGATGACATCAGATGCCCTTCAGACGCGGCGGCAAACTGAAGTGCACGATGAGGACGTTTCGGGCTTTTAGAGGTGAGGCTGAAGGCATGCAAAGGTTCGCAAAAGACCACAGGAATTGGACCGTAGAAAACTGGAGTAAGGTTACCTTCTCTGATGAGTTCAGTTCCGGGCAGCACCTCCGTGCCACTCAGCAAGCGTGGTTGTAGGATCAACACCCTGTCATGGGCATGATCAGAATCTGATCAAAAAACCTGAGATGTGACCTGGAGGAAGATGAAGAGTCAAAAGCCCTCGCACAGAGCTGAGCTGCTTAAAGTGTGTGACGTAACGTAACCCAACCGCAACAGAAAGGACTGAAAGACAAATGAAAGCCGGGTTTGCAACTCAGGGTAATTCCACTCAACACCCACTTCTGAAAGTTCCGTAGTTCAAACCTCAGACCATATTCTTTAACAATGAATATGAACTACAGTATGAACTTGTTTCATGTAAAGACTCGAAGCCTGCAAACACTGCATGTTTTTTTTGTTCTGTCATTTCCTTTAAATACCCTTTCTAAATAAAATATTTGTTTGGGATTTGGAAGAGTTTTTATAGAATGAAATCAAACTGTTCATTTTTGGTCAAAAACGCACAGCTATAAAAATAAACAAATAAATAAATAAATAAAACCTGAGAAACTGAACACATGGCAGTTGTCTCTTTTTTTTTCAAAGCTGTATATAGTGAACACTTATAGAAAAAGGAAATACCCTAACTTATGGCTGAAATGGGTTCTGAAACTAGAAAAAAGTGCCTTTTAAAACACACACACACACATATATGCACACATATGCACGAGTCGAAGAGAAACTTGAAACGGATGCATTTTATAAGGTGTGACACAAAGCCGTGTTCGTGCTCTCTCTCTCTGTCTCTGTGTGCAGGGAACGAGGAAACAAGACACAAGCTTAGAACAACATGTACAGGTCATTTAATATCCTCCTTTTTTTTCTCTCGCTCCGTTTTTCAGCAGCTTTATTTTTCAGACAGACACACACTCACCCCGCTCTCGCTCGTCCTCTGCAAGGTCTAAATTCAAGTTATATCATAAATGAACATGGAGAAGCTCTAATCAAACTCTCCCCAGCCTCAGCATTCTGCTGATCGGAGATGATCAGTGTTTCCCCTGATTCAGCTGGTCATTTTCTTTCGTTCGGTTGAGTTTTCACATACTGTACTCACACAGGGGAAAAAAAAAAAAAAAAAACTCAACCCTGGCTGCCATCTCGATTGTTTGTATAGTTATCCTGTATTTCTGGATTGAGCTCCATGAGTTCCCACTTTCAATGAGTTTCCACTGACTGCGCCGGTGCATGTCAACGTTCCTAAGACTAAAATCATTTCTATTTGAATTACAATCATTCTTTTAATTACTCCAGCATGCCCTCTGTGTCTACAGCAGCACTCCCATAGCACACATAGCAAATGGGTTCTCCAAGGGTTCCTCAAGGGCTCTAAAGTTTTCCAAAAATGGTTTCTACTGTACATACTGTACCCAAATGGATGAACCAAGAATTATTTCTTTTTTTTTTTAGAAAAAAAGTCATGAGCTCTATGGACTACGTCACTCATATCACCATGGCAACACAAAACAAATGTGGTCAGGTCTTTCCACAAGAGAGAAGCAGGTATATTTTGTGTGCGTTTGTGCCTTTGAGTGTGTGTGTGTGTGTGAGAGTTTACACGCCGAGCCGTCTGGCACCTGCAGAAGAAAACATCTGCTGTGCGCTCTCATTATCATGTGTTACCATGGGCGCCCGCGCTGCTTACTCGCTCATTAGCGTTCCTGAAGCTCGGCGCCTTTTATCCCAGGTCATGCAGAATAATCGAGACCCTCTAGAGACGTGTGTCAACTGTTTGTAACTGTACACCAATTACGGAAACCGATCGTGTATGAGATTCGGGACAAAGGTGCAAACACTTCCCTTGTCCCTAGAGCGGCGCCACCTTAATCGTATTAACACGTCCGCGCCTTTAATATGCACCTCTCACCGGGAAACGTGTGTTATATTGAAACGTACATGTAAAAAATATATATATATATTTAGGATCAATTAATTAGTTTTGAAAGTCAAGGTTGTTAAATGATAGCAGGGTCATTACATGCTTGTTTTTTTTTTCTGTATGAGACACGGTTTGCGCCCTAGAGACTAGAGAATGTCCACTCACTTTAGTTCGCTTTATTTCTGAGAGTGGAAGGAAGTGCAAAACAATGAAATATGTTTGACTGGTAAAATTTTGGTTACGTCATCCCGTCATGCCTTTTAGGTAAAACAGCGCCGAACGGAAAAACACGGTCGTTTGAGCGCGATTCAGAAATACACAACCGACAAAGGAAAGAAAGGCTTTTATTTTGCCTATTGTGTGCAGAATTCCGGGTCACGTGCAGTTCTGTCTACATCGATCGACCGAAAGCGGCACAAACAAATAATCACTTTATGATGATTAAATCACACAGTGTAAAATAGTGTTTATTAACCAAAAAAAAAGACGTCACGGGGTTATATTATAAGCTTCTGATGAAAATTTTATTTCCAAAATGAGATGTTTCAAAAATGCATCTGTAGAAGTCTGCTTTAATCCTAAGAGGCCTACTCACAGGAGAGACTGTCCAGTAGGGTTGTAAGGCATTGACTAATGTAAACTTGTGTGATATAAACAGCACTGAGCGGTGATGGTACTGCTCTCCTTCCCTCACCACATTCCACCTGTCAAAGTAACAAAAAGCACAAACTCTCTTCCTTGGAATCACATCTGATAATTTTTAGCTTGACTGGTTAAAGAGAAACATTTCCTCCAAAAGTAAAAAAAAAACTGGTTTACCACCATATAATATATGGTACAATATGTGATAATAATAACAACAATAATACAGTGGAACCTCGGATTGCAAGTAACCTGGTTTACGAGTGAGCAAAGATTTTTAATAAATTTTTAATCGGAAACCGAGCAAGTATTAGTTCACGAGCGCCGAGTATCATGTATCACGCATGCGACTCTTATTTTGACACCGAGCGGCAAGTGATCACAACTGAGCCAGTGATTTTTCTCTCTCTTGCGCTGCGGGAATTATGGGTAATCGTCTCCCCTGTTGCGTCTTAGTGCTCGTCTCTTACTGGTATAATCAGCATCTCCCTCTCTCTTCTGTGTGCGCGCATGTAATTTGACACTGTGCCCCACACACACCGACACACACACACACACACACACACACACACACACACACACACTTTGCGCGCATAATTTGACACCGACAAACACACACGCTTTATTTATACAGAAAACTCAGCTCTGTCGCGATTGTTTTCAAAGGTAAGGTGCTGGTTCATTTATTTTTTAGTTTTTACTTTACATCAGTGATTCTGTTAGTATGCTCACGTGAGTATCATTAGAGATTTTTTTTCCCCCCGTTAAAATAGTGTTTGCATTGTGTATGTTAGTTGTGAAACTTAAAAAACGAGGTGTGGGGAGGGAGGAGGTTTTTACTGTTTAAGACGATCCAAAGGGCTAATTCCACACACACACATACAATATACGGCGCCTGCGCACACAAACGGAAACACTTATCTGTCTGGATCTTATCTGTCTAAAGTTTTATTTTTACGTATTTAAAATATGTATTTTTACGTGTCTAAATACATATTTTTATGTATTTATTGTTTTGGGCTGTAGAACAAATAATTTGAGTTTTCATCATTTCTTATGGCAAAATTCTATTTGGTTTACGAGTGTTTTTGGAATACGAGTCTAGTTCCGGAACGAATTATGCTCGTAATCCAAGGTTCCACTGTAACAGTAACAATAATAAGAAGAAGAAGAAGAATAGGGATCTTGTTAGACGTTTGGAGTGTAAATCTTTGCAATGCGATCAGCGTTGTTTCCAGGTGCGATGATTTCCGACTTCATTAGTCATTTCCATTAAAAACGTATATTTTTAATCCTTTTTCAATCAACCCATTTGTTTTGACATGTAAACCTTTTTTAGATAAATATTTATCAGCGTAGATAGTAAACATCATTTAAACTAGTTCCAGCATCTCTCGGAGGTCGAGGAAGACGTGCATGTGGACTAGTTTTCCGTTCTGGCACCGGAATTTTTTTCCAACTTTGATCTTCTCCGAAAAATCCCGGCATCCTCGTAATGTTTGGTTAGAAGAATCCAGGATCATGCTTTATTACAGTACGTATGAAACGGCGAGCCAATCAGTGCGCCTTCCTCAGCCAGCGACCCAGTGGATGAAAGTCTGAAGTAGAGACTGGAAACTCGTCACGTCAACTAACGTCACCAAAAAAATCTTCTAAGAGAAAAACAATCAGGACTAATACTTTTTCTATTGATCGGATTATCAAAGATTTACACTCCTCCTGCCATTCTGATTGCACTTCGCTTAGATATAGAAGTTTGACTAGATACATTAAGCATGACTCACTTTAACCACTGTAGTGACATTTCATCTGAACCTCCCCTCCTACAACTCTAAACAATAAATCATACAACCATGAATACATTTTGACTTCCTTGCATTAAAGTCTACACAGTAAAAGGTTTTTGTTACGAGGTCATCATACTGTACGTTTCCTCACCGGTTCCACTAAGAAAGTTGCCGCACGTGTTCAAAACAGGATCGGATTTCACATCGCATTTCTTGTATAAACACTCTATAGCAACAATGCAGAGTTATGCATTAACGTATTTACTGCTGACATACAGTCAATCATGCAGTGATTCTTTTTTGTCTGCGCCTTTTGTCCCCGTCTTACCCAATTCTAAAAATACTCATGTTATTTTAACATCTACGACATTTCTATCCATTCTCCTTCGCAGCCTGCTGTAAATGCACATTCATAAAGAAATCGTGTTACCACGATTATACTGAGGTCATGTCAAACATTTACAGATTTTATTCCCTTCACCAAGAACGTCCCTATCTATTTCCAACTTTTTAAGCTTTTTCCCACACCAGCCCAATTCTACGCCAAAGATCTCTCATTTCCTTTTATAACTTAAGAGTAAAATCAGGTAAATCTACTTTCATTAGATACTAATGATACGCTGGAGGAAAAAAAAAAAAGAAAAAAAAGCACATTGAGGTTCACTTACTGTATACTTTCCAAATTCATGGAAAACAATTCATACAACCATGACACAGTTTGTTTATGGACGTTTAGTGCACACTGACTTCAAATTTCTTTTTCTCTGATAAATAAGGAATTCCCGCTGCATTATAACGATTGTCCTTTCTTCTTTAACCAAACCTGGATGCGCCTAATGATCACCCAATGTGGCTGACTTTCAGTCACTCCGATTTTCAAACACAACACCGGACTGTTCAAAGTCTTCTCGAGGTTTTGAAGCTCAAAAGATCCCTTGTTTAGGGCTCCTAAATTGTGGCGCTGCGTGCACTCCGCTCCATTCGCCGTTCGCACCACCGATTCCCCGACCTCAACGTCTCCGGCCTGAAGAATGTCCATCCCGTCCTTCCCTGTCAGAATCACGATATGTGAAAGTACGACTGGCTGCTCGAAAACCACGAGAAAGAAGTTCCCTGGGTTGATAGGGGTTTTGCCCCAGAAGTAGCTCATCCCTTGACTGTAGGCTTCGACTGGATGGTGGTTTTGAAAAACCTCAATGTCACTGTAGGCAGCGGCCGGAGGGTTATCTGCTGGATTGTCTTGGAAGTCATCGTCTTTCAGCTTATTATGCTTCCCCTGAAAAGACGAGAACGTTCCCATGTGCTGGAAGAGGGACGGTCGAAAGCGGATGACCTTATCCTGCATGAGCAATGTGCGAAAGTGCGAAAGGAGAAAGTCACAAGGCATTTCCTGGTAAAACAAATAGAGGAAGTGAGCCAGTCGAGGGAGGTCTTTCGAGTGATACAGTTTCCCAATATATCCCAGCTTGGAGAACTCGAGCGTCACCCACGGAGAAGTCCCCTTTGATGCGATGTGACCGCGAATGGCGGTCAGAAATCCTTTGGAGCAGCTCAAGTCGTCTTCCAGCATGATGTAATACCTAGAAAGCTTGGCGCTGAAGTCCACCAGGAAGGCGTAGTCTACGTTCTGCTTGGACCGGAAAGTCACGCGATCCGGAGCGTCGTTGAAATTCCTTTTCAGGCCCGTCAGCGGAGGGTAGTTCGCCTCATCGGCATGAATTACCAGGAGCTGTCCCTGGATCAGCTGCTTGGGAAAAAGCTCGGTGATGCTGGTTAGAGTTTGGTGAACCCAGGTAAGGTCAAAGTCAGCCAGAAGAACCACGACCACCATTTCAGAAAGCTCGTCCTCCGATGACTGACCGAAGATGGATTGGAGGGTTTTTAGAAGATAGTTCTCTTTGGTCCTCTTCACAGAAGAAAGACCCACGGTGAGGTACCCTACCAAACGACAGGGTCAAAATGTTATATAATCAAGAAACTGGACGGCTCGAAATCTTTGTCTTGAAGACTTTACCATGGTGGAAAAAACATCGACTTCTGCAAAGCACTGATACTGGAGACTAAGATAAATTTACTGTCACCTTACACAAAACGTCTCTGCTAAAAGGCAGTTGAAGGGAATGTGTCAAGGGGTGTTCAAGTCAAACCAGGACTTTTGATTGTGCAAAATAACAGAACACGGTTATGATTGCTCTAACCCCAGTGTCTCACTATTGCTTGGACACCATCAAGGTAGAAAGTCTTCTCAGTATGCCGGAGTCGTGGTGATCCGACTGCCTCACTCGCATCTGAAACGCCGGCCTCCCAGGAGCTCCAAACATGTGGAAATGTCTTGGAGCGAGGTCAGGACTGTATGGGGTAACAGTCTTGGTGAAAGATTGTATGACAGATTCGTTTCTTCTGCAAGTTATTCATCGATTTTCAGGTTTTAAGGCGTGACCGACATATGACCTTGCACATTCAAATGATTTACCGCTGCTAAGAGTCTCATCAACATATAGTATGATTATATATATA
>QMIH01000004.1:1806967-1836191 GCA_003987875.1 Clarias batrachus | reverse complement strand
TGAGCATTATAGATATAGAATTCTACAAAGTCAAGTTGAAATTAAAAAGAGAAATGTTTTTATCAGAAAAGTCTTATAATATTCCTCTTTACATAAGCGTGCACGCCTGTTTTAATATATTTCATATACTGAACGACTTGCCTAAGTCAAGTGATCCCGATCAGCCTCGAATATACTTTTCTACCAGAAGAAATTTGCTACACATTAAATGTCAAAGCTGCTCACCACACTACTACAGTGCATGTGTTGTACTGTAATGGTTTTCACCAGTGAAATTCATTAATAAGGAGCGATGCACTGTACAAACAACATAAAAGCCGTCGATATTTTAACAGCTGCGTATTTTAACAGACTAAACAAATCGAGTGTCTATAAATCATATTGACAGACGTCTATAAACTCAGAGAAGCCTCAGACCTCCTTCACAGCAGATTGAAAAACCCAAATGCCGTAATCTTATCCTGAAAAAAAAAGTTACTAAACCTATTAGTTCTGAACTGAAGTTAATGAGTACAAATGTCCCTGGTTTACATGATAACGTGAAAGAGGTCCTCACTACAAATAGGTTTGAGTGACACTACCGTGTACCACATTAAAGCTCACATCTGTCGACCTTTTTTAAATATCTCCCACATGACACAATACACACACACACACACACACACACACACACACACAACTAAGATCCTTATTTACTGTAAAGCAGTCTGTTTATTTATTAAAAGCTTACAGGATTAAGGGCAAAGCAGTCAGCACTGCTCACACTCACCTGAGCGCTGATCTCAGTCCGCACACACACACATGCACACACAGGTGTGACGTAAAGCAAGTAACACTCGCTGTATATAATGTATGGGCTACACGGAGGCAGAGACCAAGGGTTGTTGTCCACACCCATTCACTTCTACTTCCTTGTTAAAAGAAAAAAAATTATATAGACAATTTAAGTGTTGTAGATTTCCACACACACACACACACACACACACACACACACAGAATAAACCACAACCAATGAAAAAAAAGCAATTACGTAATTATGCGTAGCTTGCACACCACTTGAACTCACCAAAACACAAACCCACACACATACACACACACGCTCAACCCCCCCGCCCCAGAGACATGTTTGTTTCCTTTTTTGATCTTATCAAGCCTTTTGGGTGTTTTTACATGAACAGCATGTTTTTAGGGGTTATAAATGTAAAAGGAAAAATTTTATTTTTATTTCTTTCATATTTTAATATCAGTATTTATACAGTAATAGTTACAATCCCAAACACTCAAACACTAAATAAAGCCACGCTGTTGTAATCTGTTGCTCAAGCTCGGCTTCTGACGATTTTGCAAAATGAGAATATGACTGAGAACTTCATATTTTAAAAAAATGGAACAAGTAAAATTTACTCCAGTTTTGGAGGAGGAAAATATTTCCTGAACATATGACAGCTACCTCCTGGTGGACATAATGTACCTAACTGGTTTAGTTTTAGTTTACTTAACTATGTGCCTGTGTTACATTAGAATCCCCATACAGTGTCATAAAAAAGCGCTTGCCCCCTCCCTGTGCTTCTAAATACTGTATAATGATGATTTCATTTATTTCAGGGGAAAAAAGCTGTTCAAATACTTTTTTACAGCACCGGTACGGGTAACTCTGGTGAGTATATGACTAATTATAAGGACCAGATGTTTTTTTTTTAAGTATTATTGTAATTTTTTAATTTGTTTATTTGTATCATTGATAGTTGCAGTGCCATTAACCGATCAGTTTTCGTTTTAAGCTCCTGAGTTATATTCGGGTATACAGTGGAACCTCGGATTGCGAGTAACACGGTTTGTGAGTGTTCCGCAAGACGAGCAAAGATTTGTAATAAGTTTTGACTTGAAAAATGAGCAAGTCTTGGTTTACGAATACCGAGTGTCATGTATCATGCATGCGCTTCTTGTTTTTATGCCGAGCGTCACATGATCACAACTGAGCCAACGGTTTTTCTCTCTCTTGCGCTGCAGAATTGTGGGTAATCGTCTCCCCTGCTGGGTCTTAGTGCGCCTCTCTCACTGGTTTAATCAACATCCGTGCATGCGTGTACTGTTTACTATAACACTGTGACCACGTGTGTGTGTGTGTGTGTAAAACATCTTTTATTTTGTGTCTGTATGTGTGTGTGTACAGCACGAGTGTACTGTTTATTATAACATGTGTGTGCGCGCGTGCAAAGCAAAAGTAAGTCTCATTAGAGAGGTTAAAGATCCATTTTCTCTCTCCGTGCTTCTTCACACACACCCCTCCTCCTTTCGCCTTCACACACACACACACACACACCCTTACACACTCTCTGCTCTACACAGAAACACTGCTCTGTCGCGACTCTTTTTAATGGTTAAGTTAGTTAAGTGCTGGGTATTTTGTTTTATTTTTACTTTACAGCAGTGATTCCGTAAGTTTGCGTTCACCCGAGTGTAATAAGAGAGATTTCTTGTTTATTTTCCCGATAAAACAGTGTTTCAGTTAGTGTGTGTGTGTGCGCGTGTGAAACTCAAATAAGAGAGGGGGAGGGGTTACTGTGTAAGATGAGAAGAGGGAGAGGAGAGAGGCTCCTCTTACTTTAGCGTCTCACACACACACACACACACACACACACACACTGACGGAAACACTTATCTGTCTGGATTTATCACAATTTTATAAAAGACTGTGAGGTGGCGTTTCTCTGTCACATATGGTGCTTGAATGTTCTGTCTGTACTTTTGCTCCACTAGTAACTTAATTTGAAACAGTTGATACTCTTTACAGCACTGTGTTTAGGTTATACTATAACGAGAATCGAGGATTGTGTGGTGAGGTGAGGTCAGAGTTCAGTTCAACATTTCTCTGCATTTATTGCTTTTATATATAAACAGTCACAGGTGTTACTGTCTCCATTGCTGAGGGTACAAAGTGTTCTTTAGTCTGGGATGCCAGGGTGTGAAAGCATTTAGTAGTACATCACAAGTCAGTTTTCCAATTGATTTGAAAAAGTTCTGCAAGAAAAATACTAAAATAAAATAATGACTTTTATTTAATGGTAAGCTTGATAATATCAACTAGACAAATATAAGCATTTGTAAGGGAACATGATGCTAGCTGAAAATGTATGACCTCTATCTCTGTACATGGTTTCTGTCTTTATTTATTAGCGCTCAAGCACTATACGGTGTACCCTCTTGTTTTTCTAAGGATTATTATTTTTCCACCCTTTTGGGCTTTTTAGGAGTCTTACCATGCTCGAAAAACAGGTTGGAATCTGCTGCCATTCAGATGCCTGAGAGTCTCGTGACCACATGAGATTTTGCTGCATACCTCATACACACTTGCACGTAGGCACACAAAACTCGGGAGACATTTAGAGCTTGTTGAGCCAAACAATTCATCGCATTCAAACAACACATACACATGCTCACACAAATACAACCACAATGGGACAATTTGGGGATGGCAATTAACCTAATCTCCATGGCTTTGGAGTGTGGGAGGAAACCGGAGTACCCGGAGGAATCCCAACAAGCACGTGGAGAACATGCAAACAGAGGTGGGAATCGAACCTGCACGGTGCAAGGCGACAATGCTAACCACTAAGCCACCTGTCGAAAAATCTGACTTTCCGGGAAATCATTTTCATCTATTTGGACACAAAAGGCAAACATATCTGCACATCTTATCAAGAAAAGCATACTGGTGCTGCCACCCATTCTTCTACATTGTCTGTACTACATTTATACATTTTGACGGCAAAACATGTTAAACAGCATTGTTGGACTTTGACATAATTTATTTGTCAGACACACAAGGTTGACTTTTACAAAACATTACAACCACAAATGTATTTTATTAGGATTTTATTTGTCAGACCGGTGGCACACTTTGTATTCAGCCCCTTTTACTCTGATACCCTTGACTAAATTCCAGTGGAAACAATTGCCTTCAGTCACCTAATTAAGTAAAAAGAGTCAAACTGCTCTGGTCAGGTGAGACTGAAACTGGACTTTTAGGCATAAATGTAAAATGTATACAGTTAATCTCTGGATTGCAAGCATAATTCATTCCAGGAGCATGCTTGTGTATCAAAACACTCATATATCAAAGCGAATTTCCCCATAGTAAATAATGGAAACACTGACAATTCATTCCAAAACCCAAAAATATTTTGCAGTGTAAGACGACTTTGGCCTACACATTGTATGCGCGCACACATGGAGACACACACACGCCCACTAGCTTGCAGACACTGTGGGGAAGGTGGCTGCTGGGAAGAAATACTGGGAAGAAAGACAGCGCAAGGGAGACAATTACCCACAATTACCCACCCTCAGCGCGAGAGAAAGGAGAATCATTGGCTCAGTTGTGATCACGACAAAACTAGAAACTCATGATACTCGATGATATTTGGTACTCGTATATCACGTCGAAATTTATTAAAAACTTTTGCTCGTCTTGCGGAACGATCACAAAAACCGGGTTACTTGCAATCCAAGGTTCCACTGTATGTTGCGGAAAACACTGCACATTACCCTAAACACACCATCCCCGCTGTGAAACATGGTGGTGGCACCATCATGTTGTGGGGAAGCTTTTTTCAGCAGAGACAGGGAAGCAATTTTAGAAGAAATACTCTTCTGCAAAAGACTTGAAAAATAATAATTCTGCAAAGTCTGCAACAGACTTGAGATTGGAGCGGAGGTTCACGTTCTAGCCGAACAATGTGCAAAGCTAGAGATATACCCCAAAAGCTGTACGTAGTGGTTGCAACATGACAAAATGTGGAAAAGTTAAAGGGGGTATAAATACTTTTGCAAGGCACTGTAAACCTATTTTAGAAGCTTTAAACCTCTATGTTTTAAGCATAGTACAACACGTAGCTGACAGACTTTCCAGCAAACGGTGTATTTGTTTCTCTGTTGTTGTCAGGAAAGTGCTTCCACTCCCTAAATCCCAGCACAGAGAGACTCAAATTCAAATACAAATTCAAATTTTATGCGTCACATACACAGCCACACATGGTAGCGTAGTGGTTAGCACTTGTTGTCTTGCATATCCAGATTGATGTAATGAGCATTGAGGGGACACAGACAGTATGCAAAGGAGCCAATCAGAAACAGATCATTGGAATGGTCCCCGCCTCCAGCTTCTGATTTCCTGGAATATCGCAGTGATATTGAGCGTGCACAGGAGAAGTAAATAAGCGAACGTGTGAATGCAGCGGGGGCGGGGTTGGTTACATAGTGGTTAGCGTTGTCACCTTCACCACCAGGTTCCGGGTTCAATTCCCTCTTGGGGTCTGTGTGCATGGAGTTTGCATGGTCTTCCTGTGCTTCTTGGTGGGTTTCCTTCTGGTACACCGGTTTCCTCCCACAGTCGAAAGACATGCAGATTAGGCTAACTAGCATTCCCAAATTGCCCGTAGTGTGTGAGTGTGTTTACGTGTGTGCCCTGTGATGGATTGGCATCCCGCCTCATGCCCTCTGCGATCCTGTATAGAGGATAAAATGATATCGATTATGAGAAATAGTTACATTTTTGCACAACTGATTCTTATTCATCTGGTTTTACTTTTGTAAAATAAAATAATTTTTTTTTAAAAGAATTACTATCATTTTTACTTAAAATTTGTGTTCGGTTAATAATTTTATTTAGATTTTAATTGATGAACACTCATAAAAATCATGGGCATGTATTTAATTTGATATATTAATAAAATACATTTCTGGATCTCCTAACACGAATGAGATTGTTATGCAGCTCAGGGCCGCAGTAAGCGATACAGTTTTAGTTTTTAATCATTTGACCTTGGAAAAACAAGGCGTATGGAGAAACAAACAACAAATAAAAAGTCTGCGGAAACGCTATGTCGGCTAAGTATACTAAATGCTAATTATGCTTGGCGCGCCTTGAGTTGTGTGACGCGATTTCAGGAAGCAGACGAAGTAAACACTGCACAAAACAGAGTTTTTCACCCTGCGGACCAAACCCACATCCTCTCATGTACTAAATAAAATGGCTGATATCCCATTAAAGGCATAAACAGATAAAGCAGATGAAAGTTATTGTCAGTTTTGTGAAACATACTGTACGCTTTGAAATCTGACATTCAAACATGTCCCAATATATATTTTATACCACTTTTTAACATTTTTGACACTATTAACATTTTTTTACATTTTCTTATAACAATTTGGTTTCACTAAGCGTTTAATTGATCTCCCATCACGCACATTCAGGATGTTTTTCTGACCACGTTTTCCTCTAAGGTGATGGTCCAGCACTATCCCTCCAGGTTTAAATTATATATATATTTTTTTTTTTTTTTTTTTTTTTTTACCTTCTTAACCAAACTTTTGGAGTTTCAGCGTTCTCCTTAGTTGCTGTCTTTGCTTGATGCAGGACAATAATTTGAGCCGCCTGAAACTGAGCAATATATTTGCCATGTGGTTGGTTCAAATTTCAGAAATGAGATGCATCAGTTAGGGTTAAATGACTTGTTGCAGCTGAACCGTATTAAATCACTGCAGTAATGATCCAGTGGAAGGCTCTTTACTCTTTGCTCGGTTAAACCCAAGTAGGTGTGGTTATACAGTAATGCAGTTTATCTGTAAAATTCTATTCAACTCAGTTAAATTTGATTTTAGCGTAATGGGCGTTGCCCCAAAGCAGCTTTACAGAAATGTATAAAATTAGAATGTACTGTCATGTAAGGAAAACACTATCGATTATAATGATCAATAATCCCTGATGAGGGAGCCGAGAGCACCGGTGGCAAGGGGAAAAACTCCCTCAGATGGAAATGTCAATAGAAGAATCTATCTATCTATCTATCTATCTATCTATCTATCTATCTATCTATCTATCTATCTATCTATCTATCTATCTATCTATCTATCTATCTATCTATCTATCTATCTATCTATCTATCAGACNGTATTTCACTGGACTCACTTGTGTATCTATTCCACGCATCTTTTACATTCATCTACTTGTTTCATCTTTCACTCATGCCCACCACTTTACACCGCCTTTACCCCAAACATCACAACCAAACTGGTGCTTATACACTGCTGTATTATAAAAGTACAATATCCACATTCAAACAACAATGTTATGTTAACGGTTGCTAATAGCTTGGATTACACTGTATGTCTAGGTATACCTGAAAGTACAATATGTAAATATCGTAATAGAGTAAATGTTTATTTGCAGTAAATAAAACTCCTCAATAGTAAAGCTTTGCAAAGACTGTCTTGTCAGTCTGTGATTACAGTTGTAGTTATTATTGTTATATGGCCCTGATTAAGCTAATCAGTGATGCATTGTTATTAATGATTTAATAACTGTCCTGATTTAAAATGGACTTTAATCAGTACCACGTATTGTTCTTTCTACATAACCGACTATACGTCTTAGACTTCACACGATTGCCAGGTATTAATTTTAATTTTCGTTATAAAGCTCAGACATTGTGTTTAAACCCATTTGCATCACGTCGAGGGAAATATGTCATTCACGGCTGCATGGCTATTTTTAGGCATAACGACGAGTTGTCTAGCGCTTCACATGCAACAAGTATGAAATACAGTGCCGTAGTTTGCAGTTGCGCATCTATCTATCTATCTATCTATCTATCTATCTATCTATCTATCTATCTATCTATCTATCTATCTATCTATCTATCTATCTATCTATCTATCAGACGCATCCTCAGGGCACAAGGGCTCAGGATCACCGGTATATACTGTACTGTATAATGTCTTTTTAACGTCAATGACGATTGTTCGACTCTGACTCAGTTATCAGCTCTAGCATTTTGAAAAGAATGTCTAAAGAAGCTGAGGTGTCCCACACCCTCCTGCTATTCAGCAGATGAATTCAGTCCTGGTTAGATAATGAAAGATGATCATTTTTACATTGATTTCAGCTTTTCAGACATGAGTGTTGGATTACAGGCTAATCTAAGCGCAGGGCAGAGACGCTTTCAGAGCCTGGGCTTTCTCTATCGTTTCGTAACACTGCTTACGTTACAGACTCTGATCTTTATTCAGGCTTTATGTCTGGTTTTTGAGTTTGTGAGTAATTGAAGAACATGCTTTAGACACCTTACCGTATACAGTGTGTGATTTAACTGTAGCCAGATTGAAGAGACTCTCCAGATTTACGTAGCTTAAATCGAAATCCATCTCCGAAGATCTGTTGAGGTACCCTGGGTGTGTACATGGGACCAAACGCTAACTGTGAACCATGCTCAGTATTTCTATAGGATTAATAATATATATATATTTTTTTTTTAAACACTCATTGGCTCGTCCATACGTGTTTAACTTCACTGACCTCTAATGATCTTGGGTAGCTATGGGAACTCACGGGTGTTTGCTTTACTCTGAGCTTCTGCTATCAGATACCTGCTATTGCATCAGAAACAATTGGGTGATAACAATACCATAGCGCCACCAACAAAAAGGACACAAAAAAATGAAAAGCACCGACGTTAGCTCCCACGCAACCAAACAATCGTGGTACGTATGTAAACAGATCTGGAACACCGTATCATAGCTTTCCTTTTATATTGGGAAAAAAAAAAAAAAAAAACTTTTCAAAAAGAAAAGCAGCTGACAGGACTGCTTCACTGCAGTAAACGAATAACAGTCGAGCCTTGATAGAAACCAAGCGCAGAACAATCAGCTTCACTTTAATCATTAACTTGAGATTTCAAGCTCAACGCAAACGGCAAATAAAATGCAAAGAATTAAGTTTTAGCGTATGGCACTTTTAATTATGGGCGTTGTCACAAAACAGAATTACAGAAATTTAAAAAAATTAGAATGTACGGTCATGTAAGAAGGTGTAGTGTTTAGCACTGTCGCCTTGCACCTCTAGGGTTCGGGTTCGAATCCCGAGTTTGCATGTTCTCCCCAGGCTCGGTGGGTTTCCTCCGGGTGCTCCGCTTTCCTCCCACAGTCCAAAGACATGCAGATTAGGCAGATTGGCGTTCCCAAATTGCCCATAGTGCGAAGGTGTGTATGTGTGTGTTCCCTACAATGGATTGGCACACTGTCCACGGTGTACCCCACCTCGTGCCCTAACCTTGCTGGATAGGCTCGAGGCCCCCTGTGACTGTGAATACAGGATAAAGAGGTATAGATGATGAGTAAGGAAAGCAGTATCAACTATAATGATCAATTTTTCCCTAATGAGCGCGCCGAGGACTCTCGAGAACTCAATAGGAAGAAACTTGACACAACAGGGCACCCGTCCTCATTTGGGTGATATCAGAGACCATGGCCATAAATCAGTCCCTGCTATATACAGTATGTGTACGATAAAGTTGAAAGTTTAATATGATTGTGAAAAAGGAAAAGATGTGCATGCTGATTCACACATTTTGTGCATAACACAATACAGAACGTTCTTGTCTGCTGCCTCCACTTCCGTCTGTCTCAGTTTATGTTCCTCTCTTCAATGATTATAAACCTATTTATATCTTTCCATTTGAGTATATAGGTTTTCTATTCGTACTACTCTATTTGGCTCTGTCTATTTCAGCCCATCTATCTGTCCATCTATGTCTGAACATCACTTAGTTCAGCTCTATGTGCCGTCTGTCTGTCTGTCTGTCTTCCTGTCTGTCTGTCTGTCTGTCTGTCTGTCTGTCTGTCTTCCTGTCTGTCTGTCTGTCTGCTCTCCATCTGTCAACTGATAAGTTTGCATTTCCATTTGTCCGTCCCATTTGTATTTGTCTTACTTTTATCTCTCAGTTCAGTTCGGGATGTCGTTCTACATGCCTGCTTATCTATCTATCTATCTACTAGGCCGTTAAAAAAGTATTTGCCCCTTCCTGATTTTTTTGTTTGTTTTTCATATTTGTCACACTTCGTCAAACAAAATTTAATATTACACAAAGATAACCTGAATAAATACAAAATGCAGTTTTAAAATGATGATTTCAGGAAAAAATCCATGCAAACCCATGTCCTTTCCCTGTGTGAAAAAGTATTTGCGCCCCCTTGCCTAATCATGAATTAACTGGGATTTTTGGAAAGTCGAGTTAAATTTAACTTCCCACTCCCAGGCCTGATTACCGTCAGACCCGTCGAATCAAGAAATCACTGAAATAGCACCAATCTGACAAAATGCAGCATGCTTAAAGATCCAAAAAATGCAACACGATCTAAAGACATTGGAGAACAAAGTAACTAACTTGCAGCAGTCTGGAAAGGGTCACCAAGACATTCCTAAGGCTTTGGGACTCTCACGGTGAGAGACATCCACAAAGGCAAAAAACAGTGGGAACTTTGCCAGAAGTGGCCAGCCTGCCAAAATTACTTCTAGAGCACGACGACGACTCGGCAAGGAATCACACTAGCAAGTCCACCTCAGAATGGCTAAAAAAAAAAAACATCGTTTTGGAGAGGCCTTGTTAAAGTCCAGACTTAAATCTGATCGAGATCCTTAAACAGGATGTTCATGCTTGAAAAAACTCTACAATGAGGCTGAATTTAAACAATTCTGGATAGGAGAGCGGGCCAAAATCCGTCCACAGTCATGTGAAAGCGCATCGCAAACACTTGATCGCGGTTGTTGGCGCCAAGGGTGACGCAACTAGTTTTTATTGTTTATTTTAATTTAATTTTTTTCTACATAGGGCCAGGCAGGTTTGGAGCGCTTTGTTTCCTTAATAAATAAAATCATCATTTAAAAACTGCATTTTGTATCTTTTTGTAGTACTGTACTTAAACATGTTTGATCTGATCTGTTTTCCTATCTATTCTGCTCAAAAAAAAATTATTACAAGAACACTTAGTCCCAGTTTGACTTGAACACCCCCTCCATGTTTGTGTGTGGTTCAGGACAAACTGAGACCATTAATGTGTTCCATTAATTGTTTGAGCGATACATCTATTAAAGATAGAAATAACATATCAGTGTATTTCTGTCTAGGTAAAAACTCTACTTGTCTGTCTGTCTCCGTCTGTCCATCTATTTGTTTGTCTGTCTTTCTGTATAATAGCTTACTCTTATCAGTCTACCTGTTAATCTATCTGTTATTAGTTTTAAATTTCTTTCTCTTATCTCAGATTAGCTCTATCCATCCATCTATCTATCCATCTACATATCAGTTGGTCCTTCAGTCTGTCTCTTAGTCAGAGATCACTTTAACTAAAAATTAAGTAATTAAGAAACCACACGGTACTGTAGCTCATAAGGATTTATTAATAAAAATATTAGTACGGATGAAATGAACAGTCTGTAGTTTTGAAAGAGAACGCGTCATGACGAGTCGGCTGAGCTCAGAGTGCGCAGGACGTTTAAGACCACGGACACGAAGCATTCGACGGCTTCTCGCTCCTCGGGATGCTGTTTGATGGACAGTTTGAGGTTGCCGTGGCGATACGGCTCGTCTGCAGCGTCCTGCAGGAGCTCGGCGAGGATCACGCTGCCACCGCTCCAGCTGTACATGTAGAGCTTCCAGGGACGGGCGTCGCTCCGGCTGTACGCCAAGATCTGGATCTTCACCAGCTGGAAGGCGGAGTTTAGAGTGTCGGGGGAGACGGAGGGACGAGGGACGCCCAGACACTGATGATGCAGCACCTGCAGCTCCATCCACAGCTTTTCAAAAACGTCATGGGATACCAGAGGACTGAGAGACAGCGCTGGTTCTTCTGAGGCATCAGGAATGCCGTCAGCGTCTCCTGCTAACATGGACAGGAAGGAAATTTGCTTCAGGACATATCTGTGTGACATTAATATAGTTCTTTATGTGTTCGACATGCTAGCTACTTATGAAGAACACAGTGTATCTAGAGCATACCTTCCCTCGGCGTTCCATTCTGAAAGGCTGGACCAGAATCATTTATTTTGATCTCTCCATCTCCATCAGAGATCTCTGCAGGAACGTCCTGAGCGCGGCTCTCGGCTCCTAAAAGAGGATCCAGCGTGTTGAAACTGGAAGCCCAGTGATTGACAGGTTCCTCGGTTCGTCCGGTAATGATGGTCATGGACGGGTCTGACTTCGGTCCCAGGAGAACCTTGCGGGTTTCGTTCACTCCACACTGCAGGAGTCTGTAGTACAGCAGAGCTCGATCTCTCACACACATATCGCTGTCCTCCTCTGTGGAACAAACACAATAAAAAAAACTCCAGATTCACCAAATGACACGCTGATCTGGAGCTTAGCACTAGGGCTGCACGATTCTCGCTAAAATGTGGATTACGATTCTTCATGGGAATCGAGATCACGATTAAGATCAACGATTCACTTAATTTTTTTAACCAAAACATTTATTACACATGAGGAAAAAAATTATTAATAATAATAATTNTAATTAATAAATATTAATAATCATAATACATTTCTTTTTAAATATTTTATATTTATTTCAATTTTTCTACAAATATAATTTAAAAAACTAAAACTAAAAAAAATATTTTCTACAATAAATAAAAAACTTGAAATAAATATAAATAAATCTAGCAAATTTTCTACTAATATAAATAAACTTGAAATAAACATTTAAAATCTTCTACAAATATAAATAATAAACTTGAAAAATATATAAATAAATATTTCAATTTGTCTACAAATATAACTAAAAACCTTGAAATAAATATAAGTAAATATTGAATAATTTCTAGAAATATAAATAAAAAGCCTGAAATAAATATAAATAAATATTTCAATTTGTCTACAAATATAACTAAAAACCTTGAAATAAATCTAAGTAAATATTTCAAATTTTCTACAAATATAAATAAAAAGCCTGAAATAAATATAAATAATTATTTCAAATTTTCTACAAATATAAAGAAAAAGATTGAAATAAATATAAATAATTATTTCAAATTTTCTACAAAAATAAATGTAAAAATTCTAAATAAATATTTAAAATATTAAATCTAAATAAAAAACTTGAAATAAATATAGATAAATATTAAAAAGATTTCCATAAATATAAATAGAAAACAGTCTTTCAACTGTCTTCTATCACTTTTCCTTTATTTTGGAACCCATAAAGTGAACCTGTAAAACCTGTTCAACATAAAAAGAAACAATAATAAATTAGTGTTTGCCCTGTTCTCGGAGTCTGTGTAACAGCCAGAATTAACACGTCAGGTTTAATTACCTAATCAGAAGAAAAGAATGTAATGTAATTTGACACATGCCCATAGAGAGCATGAACAGGAGCCAATTAGAAAGAGATAATCAGAATAGTCCCCGCCTCCGGCTTCTGACTGGCAGGAATATCACAGCGTGGTGATATTGAGCGTGCACATGCAGGAGAAGTAAATAAGCGAACATGTGAAGTCAGCGTGATCTCAACATTCATCTAACATGTATTTAAGGTCTATCTACTGATTATTTAATGTTTATTTAATGTCTAATACTTAACTAATGTTTATCTGAAGCTCATCTAAAGTTTAATACAAAACCCAAAGAGGTTTATCAAATGGCAATCTAACGCTGATCTAACATTAGTCTAATACACAATCTAATGCACTGATGCACATCTAACTGTCAAATGTCTACATAATTTATAAGTTTACAAAATGTCTTTCCAGAATTTTTACTTCTGTAAAATCACTTTATAACAAATAGTAAAAATATTATTTTTAAAAAACTGCATTAAATTGAATTACTGTTTTTCTAATGCCTATCAAACATATACTGATTCCCAACTGAAGCTCATCTGAAAGGTAAGTCATCTAACATTTATCTGATTACTTCCAGGCTAAACCCAATTTTTTTTTACTTGCCATTTTTTTCCTTCTGCCTTACGTACCAATACAGTAGTGTAAGAGACGCCCCAGCATGTCCTGAGTCTCTGCTGGCCGAGACAGAAATAATTTCAGTGATGCTGTGAGCAGTTCTGTCTTCACTGCAGAGGAGATCTCCATCTTTATTCCGTCTATGAAGCCCTCCAGCACATAGGGGGCGCTACTGATCTGCTCTCCATGCACCCCAAGCAGCCATAACAAAGCCTGTTTTCCCTGAGAGAGAGAGAGAGAGAGAGAGAGAGAGAGAGAGCACACGAGAGAAACATGGTCTGTATTGTAAGGACAATAAGGACGGAGTGAACGCAGCGATGTTTACACTCATTTAACACGTGTTTAACAATCGTGTGATGTCCGTCTAACATTCAGTCAACAATCAGCTAATACACATCATCTAAAGTTCATTTAATGTTAAGCTAACATTCATCCAACACCCATCCACTGTCTAATGTCCTTCTAACAGAAATCTAAACATCATATACACATTCGTCTAACGTCTATCTAATATTAATCCAACATACAGTATATCTAACACTAGCGTACGTATCGGTTGTTGACGAGTAAAGAGTTTGTATAAATAGTTAAAACTTTACAGCTAGAAATAATCTGTTGATCTTTAATGTACTCAGTGATATTATTATTATTTGAGGTTGAAGTCCACGTCCATGTCTGTGTGTCTCTCTGTACAGCAGAACTCTCTGTCTCACTTATTAACACACAGAAATCACATTCTGTAAGGTTGAGTATCTGATGCCTTGTTTACACTAAGTTGTACTTCTTTTGTTGTCAGACAAATACAAATACACTCCCTGTTCGGTAATCGGAGAGTGAATCACAGATGAGAAATGGAAAAAGTAGATCGGATAAAGATGAAGTTTTGTCTTAAAACCACTCCAGCGTGTTAAAATTCACTTATACCACTTCAGCGCTGTTATTTCAGCCAAAGTGAAAATATGAACTAATCCCAGTCAAAATATTCACTTTATCTTTTCTAATTAATATCTATTGGTGCAGCTGTTTGTTTACATTGAGCTATTAGCGCATTAGTATCTTATTTTAAAGTAGATTATTAAATCACACACATAACTGTTCATAACATCACTTTTACTCAACATTTAGATTTCACTGCAGGATAAACTACAGGCAGAGATCTAGGTACTGCAGAAATCTCATTAAATTCTGATTATATTTAAAACACGCCCACAGTTTGACGCAGGTGCAGTACAATGTTAAAACTGCTCATGACTAAATTCTGCTTTTGATTTTGTCCTCCAAATGTATAAAGCATAAAGATATCACTGAAAGAATGAGTTCTGACCAATGTACAGACCAAACCTTTTTTATATAAATTCCTCTAATGGCTCTAACAGCAAATATTACATTCCTCTAACACCCATCTAACATCTTGCTAACGTTTAGCTAACATCCATCTAACATCTTGCTAACGTTTAGCTAACACCCATCTAACATCTTGCTAACGTTTAGCCAACACCCATCTAACATCTTGCTAACGTTTAGCCAACACCCATCTAACATCTTGCTAACGTTTAGCTAACACCCATCTAACATCTTGCTAACGTTTAGCCAACACCCATCTAACATCTTGCTAATGTTTAGCCAACACCCATCTAACATCTTGCTAACGTTTAGCCAACACCCATCTAACATCTTGCTAACGTTTAGCTAACACCCATCTAACATCTTGCTAATGTTTAGCTAACACCCATCTAACATGTTTTGCTAATGTTTATCTAACACTCATCTAACGTTCATTTTACTTTGATCCAACTGGTCACTAAACACTTGTCTAACGTTCATCCAACATTTACCTGACCTTCATGTATCATCCTTCTAATCGTCATCTAATGGAAATCTTACATCAACCTAATGTTCGCCTGACTTTCACCTAACGCTCATTCCTACCATGTCTCTAGCAGTCCTCTAATGACATTCAGCAAACCTTCATCAAACCCTCACTGAAAGCCTCACTCATTTAACAACCATCTAACTTTCATCTACCTCCAGTTTAATGCAACGTCCATCCAACATTCACCTCATCGTTCTTCTAACACACATCAAACGCCTGTCTAACGTTCATCTCACGCTCACTGTCGTTGATCTAATGCTGATCTAATGCTTTCATCCAGCGTTTATCTTACCGCTGTCAATCACTATGAACAAATGAGAAAAAGAAAGACAAACGGCTCAATGTACACAACACCCAAATGTTGCTCAAGAAAAATATCAGCATGGAAACATATGCAAATCAGCTAAGGCCTTGCAGGTCATGCAAATTGAGTTTTTTTTCCCACTTTTCTTTTCAGCAGCTGTGTGTCGAGTATAACTCGTCTTCTCTGTTTGTGTCTATAAAGCTAGCTACAGAATAAAACATTTCCATACCTCATCGTCCTGAGGGAGATCGTCACACCCGTCAACGGCACGGCACACGGCTGCAATGCTTTGGGGGCAGAACCATGCCAGGTCTCTGTACGTCTGTAACACAGCTACATACACACAAACACACACAATAAGCGGTGTGTTTTATACAAAGCTTCACCATTACCATTATTATACAGTACATTTTAGTTACATAGGTTCGATTCCCGTCTCTGTGTGCATGGAGTTTGCAGGTTCTCCCCGTATTTGGTGGGTTTCCTCCCACAGTCCAAAGACATGTAGATTAGGCTGCAGTTCCCAAATTGCCTGTCATGTGTGAATGAGTGTGCGAGTTTATGTCCGTGCCCTGTGATGATTTCGCACCCTGTCCAGGGTGTCCCATGCCTCATACCCTAAGTCTCCTGGGATAGGCTCCAGGCCCACCGCGACCCTGAATACAGGATAAAGCGGTATACATGATGAGTAAAGTGAGACTGAGTGACTTTAGTCACATAACAACACGTTTTATATATTGTACACTGCCGTCTTTTGCTTGGATTACGGCTGTGGGATTGTTTTGATGGAGCGTACTCGACATTACATTTATTTGAGTCCAACGTCACATTAATTTCTCTCCGAATTTCTGTATTGATGCTGGGAGAGTCGGACGTCTTCAGAGTAAAGCTTTCTTCAGCAAATCAATTGTTTTTAGGATCTGGAACCTGAGTGTACTAGCGGTTTCTATAGAAACAAGAACTTATTACGAGAACAAAAGAATTATAATATACGGTCGGGTCCAATAACGAACACAGTATGACACTTTTTTTCTTGTATTTAAGCCTCTATACACCTAAACAATGGACCTGAAATAAAGCAATCAACATGTTATTGAAATGTAAACGTTCAGCTTTAAGTTAAATGCTTAAACAAAAAGTACGGCGTTAACTGTTGAGGACTTACAGCCATTTTAGCACTCAACTTTCAAAGACTCAAAAGTAAAAGGGGGCGTGGTTAATAAGCCGTATGATCTCAAGTTGTGGCCTGTTTCTTAGTTCTTTTATAACGGATTTAGGAAGACTAGATTTGGATCAAAGTGTTGAAGTTGCACTTGGTAGCTGTTCATGGTTACTCACTACGTGTGGTCTAAAGACGCAGTGATGCAAGTGAAGGAGACCATCTTTAGGCTGAAAATGTAAACAGGCCCATCAGAGAAAGACAAAAACAGAGATGACACAACTGAGGTGGGGCTCGGGAATTAGTTCCTAGATGAAGAGTCATCCTCCACAACACCTAGAATCGAGAACACTCTGGACGAGGTAGGATTATCATTGACGACTGGGAACTTTAAGAGACACCTTCATAAATGTAAATATCGATGGTTTATCTCAAGATGTAAACCGCTGGGAACACTCAAAAACAAATTAGACCTTGCTAGAAAAGATCTAAAACGCCTGCCCAGTTCTGGAACAAGATTCTCTGGACAGCTGAAACCAAAATGATCTTGTACCAGAATAATCGTAAGAGAAGAATATGGAAAAGCATACATCGTTATCAAACAAGGTAGAGGCAGTATTATGGAAGGCCAAATTAAAAGGCAGAAACACCACAAACATGCAGCTGGCCTAGCAGCTCAAGAGAGAAAACCCGGCATTTGGTGATGTCCATGGGTCTAACGTTTTAACTAAGGAAGGTTCAGAATTTCATGCGTGCCCTCCACCAGTCTTCACGTTGCTGTTTGGGTAACCTCATGCCACTCTTGGTGCAAGAAACCAAGCAGCTCAGCTCTGCGTGATGGCTTTTGACCATCCAACTTCCTCTTGATCACATTCCAGAGGTTTACAAATCAGGTTCAGATCTGGAGATTGGTATGGCCATGATGGATCCGGCCACTTGTCCTCCATCCACACTTGATTGACCTGGCTGTGTGGCATGGAGTTGGACTTGTCCTCAGAGTTTGGGGAACATGACAGCAGAAGGAAAGCAAACGTTCAAGGATGACCTTGTACATGACTTGATCAATGTGTCCTTCACTAAGACGAATTTGCAAAAATGGAAGAAATCTGCAAGTCCTGCTGAAGCACCCCACAGATCATCATCGATCCTCCTCCGGATTTCACAGTTGGTACGGGACCCTGTGGCTTGTATGTCTCTCCAGGTCTCCGTCCAACAATAAGACGACCAGGTGTTGGCCGAAGTTGAAAACGGAACTCATCGGAGAAGATGACCTTACTCCAGTTCTCTACGCTCCAATTCCTGTGGTCTTGTGTAAATCTTTGCAGAATTTGCATGACTCCAGTCTCACCTCTAGGAATCCGTTTCAAAATGTCCTCACCATGCATTTCAATCCAGCTTCAGTTTGTCACTGTGTTTAAAGGCCAATTGATGCCGTCCTATGTTTGTTGAATGGCGTTTGAATGGATTTGTGGCCGTCCCTGTAAGTAAAGATTTGGTTTTGCCCTCTCAGAGCCTGTAGCTTTGTTGACTGCTGTTCTTGTATGCTGCAATCTTTGAGATTTTTAAGGATGGAAGCTAGCTGATGCTCAAAGTATCCCTTGTGCCAGTAAAGCCAGGATTTAACCCTTCTTTTCTTCACTTTAAACTTTTCATTTAACCTCTTTTGGCATGGTTAATGGTTAGCTTTAAAAAAATTCCAATCAATTTGAGGAACTACTAGAACTGTTTTTGCAAATCAGTCACCTGGTCGCACTGCAAGAGGAGAGTGACGATCACGGCAGCGGATTTGACAATTTTCTTTATAAAAGCAGAATGAAGTGTGCTTGTGTTGGAATTCAACAACCACTGACTGGAACTGATTGGAACTAAATTAAAGTATAAATTCAGAGCACAATTAAAATTGGGTAATGCTCAGAAATAAAGGAAAAGTCCTTTGCCTTGGACTACATCTACTTGATCACTTGATTGGCAAAACATTGTGTCATTTACATGACATGATGCTCGACTGACCATTTGGTGACACACACCGAGTCAGATTTCAGCTCGTTTGCAAACGGTCCTATACTGAAAGATCCATTTAAAGGACTTCTGGGAAAGAGGAAGTATCTACACACCACACACAAACAACCTGTAATTCCCATCATACACTGAACAAAATTCAGAAACATTAATATCGGCACCTTCTGGATTAAACATACATTTAAAGAAATGCTGAAAATGAGACGGATGCAGTGATCACTGACTGATGTGTGTGTTTATACAAGTGTGTATTCCTCTCTTACCAGAAGTGATGTGTTCCTGCTTTAGTGCCAACAATCCAGTGAGAATCTCCAGACAGTTCTCGGTATACGTCCGTCCGATCCGACCTTCAGAAACGGAGAGGTGCTTTAATCAGGCATGTTTCAAATTCAAATTCAAATTTTATTCGTCACAACACGGTATGATAGGAAGTGAAATGCTTACACGACTGCTGATGACAATGCTGAATGATTTCAAAAAGAACGTTTCAATGTGAAATAAGAGAAGTAAGAGAATTTACAAATTAGAAATATAAGTGAAATATAGAGATAACCTTAGATGCACAGGACTTTTTAATGTACATAATGTACAGGCAATGTTGATCACTTTATTACAACTCGAGGGTCATTCTTTAGCATCGTAGTCCTGACGCATGTAGCTTGTGTGGTCTCGTTAAAAGTCGCAAACGCTGATATTCACAATCTGAGTCCTGGAATATGGCTTTTCCATCAGGGAGGGGAAAAAAAAAACATCGATGTGATCCTCAGTACATTCAAGTCGTCAGCTGACTTCATTTTTTGCCAAATCAAGTCAAATCTTTAGAACTTACATCTATTTCTAGGCATTTGGCAGACGCCCTTATCCAGAGCGACTTACATTTTTATCTCATTATACATCTGAGCAGTTGGGGTTAAAGGCCTTGCTCAAGGGTCCAACATGGACAACTTAGTGGTAGTGGGACTTGAACCTGGGACCTTCCGGACCGTAGTCCAATGCCTTAACCACTGAGCTACCCCTGACTTCCTCTGAGTCTTAGTAACAAGTGTTTGTTTTTGTTTTTTATCGATACGCAGCTGTGTTTAGTCTCAGTCCTGTGAGTTCTGTATGGAAATGATCTTACCTTCACTACTCATCCCCCGTTCCTGCTCACAAACCAGAGTCAGGATGTGGCACGTTACTCATTACGCTTCGCATTTGCACACTGCTCTCATGTTGCACACTTCCTGATACTTTGCAGATTGTTTGTTCTTGTTTACACACTGCTCATTTTTTTCATTTTCACCTCATGGTTTCGAATCAGACTGTGATTTGTACTGCATCATTTATTCAGTTATACTGTTGATTTTTACGATGCAACTTCAGCAAGCGTTTTAAGTGAGGTCAATTCGTGATTTCTTCCACCAAGCTGATGGTGTTGAAGGCTTCCTAACCCAGTTCCAGTCATTTCAAATCTCTTCTCTCTTAATAGGTTTCTTTGCTTGATGCCACCCATTCATTTAACCTTTCTGAACTGGAGACCTTTTTTTTTTTAGTTTAGTGCGTTCATTTACAGTACAGACCTGTGCAGAGGTCTTGAGCAGCACCTTAGCTAAGTCATAAGCCATTACTTAGAAAGTTAAAAGAAGACCTATTATGAAAAATAGTTTCATATTGTTCAGATATTGTTCAGTTATTCAGATTGGTTTTTTCAAAGTGCAAAAAAAAAGAGACTAAACATTCCCCATTAACCAGGGCTTAAACACGCAAATCAGACTTCCCCCCTATTGTGACCTCATATATGAAGTTTCCCCTCCCCCTTCCAGCTTATTGCTCAGCTCTGCTGTTCTGTGAGTGGGTGGGGCTTAGCAGTAGCTCATTTACATAGACACGGAAACGGCGCTTTTGGAGCAGGAGTGAAAGAAAAGAAAATTGAGGTTTAATAAAAGCAAAAAAAAATTGTAGTTCATTCCAAAATTCAACAGATGGCGCTGTGCATCTTTTACAACGCACTTATGAGTGTGCGATTAAATTTTCACGCGAAGTCTCAGGAACATCTAGGATGCGATTTTACCTTATTTTTAAATCCAATTTAGTCGAGCACGAAGACGTGCTTCTTATCTGAAATATGAGCAGCTCAGGAAGTTTGTCCTTTGGACTGCCAAACAGCTGAACATCATTAGAAGGAAACTGGTTTCCACATAGAGGAACTTACAGCTGTGTCTGATTAGCTAAGCGTCCTTAATCTCTTGGTCCCAAACAGTAGGCGTTCCCACATTCGAGAACTTGCTTGGTCAAACTTGTGACATCATGTGAACTAATCAGCTATAAAATGTTTAGATATACTTATACCCAAACTGTTACGATGATGATTTGCTATGAAATCGTCAAGCCTTTTCAAAAGGAAAGAAATTTAGATCTCAGTATTTTGGATAGGGCCTTATCCCAGGGCCGCGCCCTAAATCAGCAGCAAATCTTCGTTTTTTTAGTTTTTCACATTAGGAACGATTGATTTGGAACGTGCACCCCCGCCGCCCCACGTTCCAGCCTATTTATAAAGTATGAACTGTGTGTATATTCACATGTTACCTATCGCTTTAATGGCAGCCTGGGCCAGTTCGGTGGAGACGTCAGTGCAGTAACTCTTCATTTCCTCCAGGATCAGGGCTACATTCTCGTCGTTCACCAGCTCCACCAGGATCTCCATTTTGCGGAGTTTGATGTACGTTGGTTCGGAAAAGGCGCAGAAGAAGCGTTTGTAATGGCTGCCGTATGCGGTTGGCTGACTCCGGAGGACCTGCTGCACGTGGCAGAGCGCCGTGAAGCGCATTTCGCGAGCTGCGGCACCGCAGGCTGCCAGCAGGGGGCCCCGGGCACGCGTAAGGGCGTCGGCCTGCACCGTGGGCTGGGCGGCAGCTAGATGCAGGAAAAGGCGGAGTGTGGCGGCCATGACGGGCGGCTGAGCGCTGAGCAGGAAGGTGTCCATCAGGCTGAGGATGTCGAAGAGCTCGTCATCGTTCCGGGGACGGTAACGCAGCAGGAACGTGAGAACTTCGCTCTGAGACCAGCTGTCTAAATCCTTCAGCCTGAAACGGAGGAAGAGAATACTAGAGGTGAATACTGCACCTACAGCCACGCAGTCAGGCGATCCGGACGCAGCCGGGGGCGAGCTGGAGATCGATCGGACCTGTTAATGAGGTGGTGAGCGATGGGCTTGTTGATGACGACGCCTCCTTCCTGATGCAAGATCTCCTCCAGAGCGCGCAGGCAGTTTACCATCACTACAGGGTCGGGGTCTCTCAGCAGAGAGTAGAGCTCGTTCACCATGGCGCCATCTGCGGCACAAACACCATCATCGGCATCATCAACAACAAGGAAACTCGAAGAGAGTCCGACACACACACATCATTTCATTTCACACTTCATGTTTCAATCCTACTGCTGCTGTCAAACCCAAATGGCATATTTTACCCTTATATTCTTTTTTATATATATTTATTTATTTTATGGTTTACAATTAACAAGGCACAGTGGCTTAATGGTTAACACTGCTGCCTCGAACCTCCAGGGTCCGGGTTCGATTCCCGCCTTGGCGAGTTTCCTCCTTCAGTCCAAAAAGACATGCAGATTAGGCTAACTGGTGTTCCCAAATTGCTGGTATAGTGTGTGAATGAGCATGTGAGTGTGTGTGTGTGTGTGTGTACCCCGCTTTGTGCCCTAAGTCTTCTGGGATACGCCCCCTCGACCCCTTGTACAGGATAAAGCGGTACAGATGATGAGTGAGTTCATAATTACATTTTTGCACATTCTGTAAATCCTCTAATTTATATAAGTATTTATTCATTTCATTTTAATTGGAAATTCTATCTTTCTAGATATTCTATCATACTGTGTACGGTTGTATTCGTGACAAATACAATTTGAATTTAAATATACCATGGATAAATAAAGAAATGAAAGGAAATAAAACAAGAAAAAGAAGAAAAGAAGGACATAAATGGAGAGAAAGAAATAAAGAACAGACTAAAAGAATGGATGGATAGAAAAAAATCTGGGAAAAACATGTGTGTAGTTCTTTTTTTAGTTCCTCCTTGAGGTGTATTGTGAGGACATTTTATTTTCATTGGTACTTCAGCAGAAGTGTGATTCTTCGATACATGAGAGAGGAGAGAGGCGAGCCGATGTGAGTGACGTGGTGAGAGCAGACGGTTCTGACCGATCTCGGCTTCGGGTTGGAGGCTGTGTATTTTGGCGCATCCTAACACGGCCACTCTCCTCACGTACGACGATTTATCCCGCAGAGCGTTCATGACCGGCTGATGGATGTACTCGATTATTCCGGGCATCCTGCAATCGAAGGAAGGAAAAGCCTATGACGAACCAACACACCTTGTCGAGGTGGCGCCATCTTGTGGTGCACAACACACACACACCATTACACATCACACAGGCTACCTGGTTCTTGACATCCGTACCTGAGGTTGCACATGTTGCGGAGCGCCAGGCCGCGGATCATGGGGTTCGGGTTGTCGCAGTCTTTCCTCAGCGTGTTTATTGCGAGCAGAGCCATGTCGGGTTTCACCGCGGCGAACGTCACCATGTAGAGAAAGACCAGCTTCTTCTGCACCACGTCCACCGTCGCGCTCGCCTTCACCATCTCCATGAATACACTCGACACGTCCACACCCTCCGTCATACACCTGCAAATTAAACCCGCGGCACACAAAGCTATTTTCATTCATCATTCAACATGAATCACAAACTGATATATAGTGCTGCAAGAAGCGATCACAGGGGTCCAAGCACTTTCATTTTTTTCTTATTTTGCAAACGCTCATTAAACAAAAGTATAAAATTGACTGACGAACAACCACAGAGACAAACTTGAGACAAACCATGGCACTAACCTGATGACCCGTGTGATGTAATTTCTGTAGCGGAGCCGGTCAGCTTGGACATTTGGATTGGACAGCGCCCTCTTCAGGTCTTTCACCGTCTCCTCGCACCCGAAATACGGCATCGTCTCACTTTTGAAGGGCAAAATAAGAGGTCGTAGGCACATGAATTATTGTTTAACTTCATCTAGTCGTAGGTATTTCTTACACGGAAACATAGTAATGCATCCATTACGTTATGGCATGTTTAAAACTGCTTAGGCAAGAAACAGTACAAAAGCTCACTCAACATTAAAATGACTTAACTATCAAAGTAAATTGTGAATATGCTGTTTTTCACCGCTGTCTGCTATCACATCGGCTTCTCATTTCAAACAGCTGATACGTTATTACGCGCATCTCAAAAAAAAAAAAAAAAAAAAGGGCAAGTCGCGCAATTACTCAGCAGATGGCGAAAATCCCACTTCAGATACTCTGTGGTTATGTAACGCAACGCCATGCGGAAATGTAGTGACGTAAAAGTATATTTGCTGTAATTTTGAGCAGAGTAAAAGTATTAAAAAGTATCCTGGTACTTGAAATATGTACAGTAACGGAGAAAATGTACTCGCCTACCTCTATTAGTTTTTATATTCCCCCCTGTACGGTGATTTATTACACCAATTCTTTTCCACCCAAGTATCAACATCTTCTGGATATTACGTAATATTATGTAATACGTTTCTTATTATTTCAGTTTGTTTGTTTGTTTGTTTGTTTGAGCAGTGGGCGGTGTTTGTGCTGTTTGTGCGTGCAGTTCTGTTAACATGCTTATCAAAGGCGTTCCTCACTGAATCTTACAGTAGGCGGCCTCACCATCGACTTTCATGTTGAACATCAAATCTGCACACACAACTTTGGCAACAAGTTTTATACCGGATGCCCTTCCTTGTGCAACCTTCCCATTTTATCTGGGCTTGAGACCAGTGGCTGGGGTTTAGGCATTGGGTGGGAATCGAACCCGGGCTTTCCACATGGCAGGTGGGCGGAGCCGCAGGTAAACCACTAGTTTTCCATAACAGCAGCTCTGAAAGCAGCTCCAGCAGCGAGGCAAATCGTACGTTTGTATTAATGCGCTCTTCCGGGTCTAATCTCATTCATAAGAATTTGCATGGCTGATGCGTAACGTAAACATTACATATAGATCTCATTTCTAATAATAAACAAAATATAAAACATGATGCTTCACCGTAACATGACAAGCTGATTCCTGAGGAAAGGAAAAAAGTATTTCTTCATAAATGTTTCACAACATAACACGGAATTATAGTCTGATATAAAAACCATGACTTGTAAAACGAAATATTTTAATGAAGTAAATGAAATGTTCTAAGTCAAATGTACCAACTGTAATGAAACTGACCTAGCATTAAAAGGAATAGAATGCGTTTTTGGTGTGATGCTATAGAAAACAGTGTTTTATTCCTTATAAACATTTATTTATATAGATCTATAGCAATAACTGTGTGAAGTAATATTATTATACACTGTCAAAGCAGCTTATTTGCAGAACATGGCCTAAATGATGACGTCTTCACCAAGGTAACCGAAAATTAACCGTAAAATTTGTTTGTCCTAAGACCTGCCCATTAGACAAGTGCGTCATCCTCATTCAGCCAATCAGATTGTAGGCACAGCCCGGAAGACGTGCAGAATGTGCAAACCATACCGAATACGTCAAAACACGGGTAACTAGCCGGTTACAAATAACTAGCGTAAAATGATAACTCTCGTTTTTAGACTGTTTGTCATCATTTCGCCCTTAATCGCAGAGTTAATAATACCTTACCTGATAAGTTACTTAATCCCGGTAAAAAGGTTTATTCCGTTTTTTAAAGCGTAATCATCGGGAGGAGACGGGGCTCAAAATATCTAGATACATTTTGTTTATGGAGAGATTGTCAGCTCGTGAGCACAGAAACAAGACCGATCCTTCCGGTTGTGTGTACAGTGCAAAATAAAAGTCTTCACTTGTGCCAAACATCAGAATGGAAGTGACTTGTTTCAAGAACAAAAAAAACACGTTTTTATGAACGTTCATGAACGTTTTTATGATTTTATTATATTCACAATAAAATATCTATCTATCTATCTATCTATCTATCTATCTATCTAAAAGTCTGATCTAAAATGCACGAGTGATGCAAATACAAATTCTAAATATACAGCTAATTAAAATAAAGAAAATAATTTAAATAAAAAAGAATAGTAATAAAATTATATTAAAAAGAAACATAAAAGGACAGGTGTGTTTATACCTGTAGCTCAGATCAGATTGCGAAGATTCTACAGAAACAGCGCATACGACTGCCGAAACATTGGAGTGGCGTGAGGAGTGAAGCGAGTTGACTGCACTCACCATTCGGGCTTTGGACCAGTACTGCATCCAGCGGCTGCGGTTTAGGCATTTAGGCCATCCATCCAGGCCTTCTGCATGGCATATAACATATTAAATTTACATTCAAATTTAGTTTGTCACATACAGTATGATATACAGTAAAGTGCTTATTTGATTGTGATTGGTAAAATAACCTTTTAAATGTAAAAATTTGGCATGAAATGTACAAATTTACAAAATTATAATAAAATATAATTAAAATAGAAACACCCAAAATATATAAATATCATATAATATTATTATATTATATTATATTATATTATATTATATTATATTATATTATATTATATTATATTATATTATATTATATTATATTATATTATATTATATTATATATGCTTTGCATTTACAATTTCACCACAGTTGTTATTTTACTAATAATTATCATTATCATACAAATATAAAATAAATATCAATTTTGTCTCTAATTTTGCATTGGGATCAATAGAAAGTTTTCTTATTAACTTTAATTAGTAAAAATAACAAACATTAATACTTGGTCATAATTTATATAATAAATGTTAAACACTATACTTGCAGTAATTCTTTAAGAGTAAAAGTGGTCTTTTTAATATTTATGTAGTTTATTGTATAAAAAAACTTTGATATATTTGTTTTAGTTTTTGTATTGATTTTTAAGTTGCTTTATTAGAAAAAAATCTATATTTGTTATTATTTTTAATTGTTATATTGTTACATTTTTTAATTCTTTTTTATTCAACATATTGTTATTTTGTATTATTATTATTTTCTTTGTCATTGTTATATTCATTTATTATAAATTTTTATTTCTTACAGTGTTATAATTGTTATATTATTATTTTTATTTGTTATATTATATTAACCTTTAAATTAATGTATTTTTGTTACATTGTTATATCTATTTATATAAAAATTTACATACTACATAAATAAATATTTCTCTATTTATTTATACAGATAATTAGTATTTGTTATATTATAATTTCTATTTGTTATATTGTTATAATTATTGTATTATTATTTGTTTTCTTTTTTTAATTTGTTGTTTTGTTATATTTATGTTGAGTAGTATTTTTATTTGTCATATATGTTTTAGTTGATTTGATTCTTATTTTAGATTTTTTTTCATTTGTGATTTGTGTCATTTCGAGTTTAGATTCAAACAAATAATAATTTTTTTTATTATTATTATTGAAACAATGCAAATAAAATACATCATCATCATAATCCTGACGCTGTAGGAAGCGATATTTTACACGCATGCGCAGTTTGTCCGGGATTTCCGGGTACACAGTTCTGTCAGCTGCCAGATTTCCGCGTGACACCGGCACCGTGCCCGTTGTGCGCGAGCGAGAGCAGTTATAAAGATGTTGTGGACACAGAGCTTAGCCTAGCCTAGCCTAGCCAGTTAGCTGGAACATGCGGATTAAACCGGAGGGTCAGTAAATAAACACAGTTTGCTCTTGATCCCGGAACTGGACTGAAGATGGCTGGAATAATTAAAAAACAGATCCTGAAGCATTTGTCCAGGTAAAAACATGGCCAGGCTGAAGGCTGGAGCACAAACAGGGCTCTCATCAGCTGTGCACTGTGTGTGTGTGTGTGTGTGTGTGGATGGTTTCACTCTAATGCTCTATTTTATTACTTTTATCTCTGATTAGCTTGTGTATTTCCTGTCTGTATCACTCACTGCAGGTGTTGTCATGGTGATTAATTCATTAATTAAGTAATTAACCTGTCTTCATTCTAAAAACAGGACAGTCCTGCTCGTCTTCACCCTGAGACATGTGTGTGTGTGTGTGTGTGTGTATTTGATTGGTGTGTGTATGTGTGTACTGCAGTGTTTATCATATCTGCTCTTAATTTGATGGTGTTTTTTGTTCTGTCAAGGGAAGGTGAGGGATGTCTCCCCCTTCTGACGTCACAAGGGGGCACTGTTCTGGATGCTGCCCGATACCGGGCGGTACCACAATGTTTAGAGATTAACTCAGTTCACAAGCTCTGTGCTTTCACCTTATGTCCACCTTCAGACGCCTTAATACCTGGCAGTACAGTTTGCTCGTTTGTCTCGGTCTCCCCGGGGGGGACAAATGCTGTCGAAAAAGACGATGAGCGTGCACTCGGTCGAGCTGTGGACCTGCCTCGCGTTTTTCGGTCGTGAAGATGGACAGGAGGCTCTACCACTGTGAAGACTGTTTCATGTCAGGGTCGTACCTGTACACCCTGACAAAGTTTCGTCACCGGTGATCCCCAACATGAAGGACGACGGGACGCTATCTGTCCATGATAAAGTGAAAGTGAAGAATGGCACCGGTTGCACAGCTCCCGATGTATACAGGACGATGTCTTTTGGCACACTGACTTATGAAGGTCGGTGCTTGTGCTGTCATTGGTTGGCGTGAAACTTTTGACACTCGTACATCTCGTACAATCCTCAAATCTGATTGGTCAGAAAGTATGACATGGTCGATAGATTTGATCAATGTTTGCACGATTGTTTAATTTGTTCGGAGCACTGGTGGCTCAGTGGTAGGCCCACTGGGTGCAGTGGTGGTTCCAAGCCTGGATAAAGATGGGAGGGTTACGGAAGAATGCAAGGGTTAAGAAACATATTAATAGGACTAATAGTAATAATAATAATAATAATAATAGTAACAAGTCATGTGATTCTTGATGTGGTGATGTTTTTTTTGTGATGAGATGCAATATTTATGGGAGGAGTCTCAGCACTGTGTGAACGTTTCCCTGTGCAGGAGAGTTCCCCAGAATTTACACTTTGGAAGAAAAAAA
>QMIH01000004.1:1768033-1791636 GCA_003987875.1 Clarias batrachus | reverse complement strand
TACATCAACACCCCACACACTCGCTCCTGACACACACACACACACACACACACACACTTTGCACTAATGCCCCTGGCAGGTCAGACTGAGAGAATGACAGTTCTGTTCCCAATGTGTGAGGACCTGTGTGTGTGTGTGTGTGTGTGTGTGTGTGTGTGTTAAGGTAGTTATGTGTGAGATCTGTGAGTTTTAGGGACTTGATTCATACACACACACTCAACACAACAATGTACACGCATCGTATGTGCCAATTTCTTCCTCACACTGTTATCACTGTTCATCGACACTTAACACAATTTTTACACACACACACACACACGCATCCTCCTTTGCTAATATCCTCGAGTGCAAGTGTACAAGTGTTGATTAGAACACAACCGTAATTTGCTAGATATTTACTTTACCCAGACCACAGAAGTTCTAGTGTGTGATTTAATCACTAATCGATTATCAGCACACACTTGCTTTTTTTTTTTAGTTTTTTGGTACTGGAAGTGTGTGAGAGACTAGCTCTAAGTGTTTTTTTTTTTGTTTTTCTTTTTTTTTTCTCCCACTTCTTTCACGTGATTTGCACAAACCTGAAAATGTGATTTTTTTTTGCATGCTAAAGGTTTTAGGTGTTAAAGTTCTCTCGGTACAGAATCCCGTGTTTCACGTTCAGTGGTTCGTTGTGTAGTTCTACAGGTACAGGGTGGAAGGTTCGAGCAGACGGTGTATTGTAGTGTAGTGTAAATACGTTTACTTTTTCACGTCTGCAAGGCGGCTGGCTAGATTAGAAAAACTAGCAGCGACATTTTATATTCCCAAAGTTCAGTGTTTCAGCTTCACATCACCTCACCGGCACGTACATCAAAACGTTCATCAGGAACAACACGCGATGAGTCCGGGAGAGCGGCCCGCGACCGGGTGGCGCCATGACGTCATCACCCTGAAGCGGATCGTTAGTTAAGCGTTTTATTCCTCTTCATCACGCGACTTAGTTCCTGTTATCATTTGTAATAGTATCTATTAAAACACGTAAAGTTAATGCGCTAAAAATCACCGCGAGACGTTAATGAGAAACCGGAGTCGTTTCCCGACTGTTATGAAGCAACTGACACCGGAGACTCCTTAATTACATGTTCCATAAACATATCTGTAAACAAAAACGTCGCCATAATCAACATTTAACTTCATCCAACAACTTTTTTAAAAAATTTTATCCGTTAACATATCATGTTAAAACTATCACTAACATTTCTGTATGCGGTACATCCAGTATGTGGTGTTTTGTTTATTTATTTATTTATGTAAGTGTAAATCCGTTAAATTACTCGAATAGATGTTAAATCTTTCAAAAGGTTATACCAGGTGACCTTCGGTAAAATTAAAGTAATCATGAATTCGAAATTTCAGAATGTTCGTGGGTATTTTAGCGATGGGAATGCCATCATATTGCAGTCAGGCTAAACATAATTAGCCAACAGGGTCACGGGAGCGCAAGCTCGTTTTAGGTAACGTCTCGCGTCACACTTCGTCCAATGTCTGAAAATGTCAATTTAGATAAAAACGTATAAACACACGAGCTCCTAAAAAAATAACACAAATGTTGGAAAATGTACGTGTCATTATAATAAAAGAGGCAGGATTTTTTTTTTATTCATTCTACAAAATAAGAGAAAGCTGAGAGTGCGAAAGTATTACCCCCCCCCCCCCCCCGTTATTTTATTTATTGAGACGTAATTGTTTATAACGTTTTTGTATGCTTATAAAGCATGATGTGTATTATTAGCTCTTTTTTGTCAGTAGCCAAGTTTACAGCCCTGATTTATTATTTTTTTCTCCTCTATTTTCACCCCCTAGTGGAATAACTGACATGAGCAAGAAGTGCGTTTGACAGCTCCGCTCTAAAACATGGTGAAATGGACTAGACGGGAAAAAAAAACTCCACATGCAGTACACTGTCAGTTAAATGTTTTTAAACATCATCTATTAACGTTTATAGTTCGATTTAAAGAAACTGGTGCAGTTGAGATGTGATCATGTGTCACCACACTGACTGCAAATTTTTTTCTTCTTTTTTTCTTTTTTAATTTGACATTTTTGCATTAGAGGTTGTAAGAATGTCGTCATTGTATTATGATCCTTTAGGTGGCACATTAACATCTAAACTGGTCACATATTAGCAAGCGGTACAGCATCCTGTGTGCTGGGGTCAATTATTTACCAAGTTTGTTTAGAACTGTAACAAAATCCGCTTAAAATAATATATATTGAATTGGGACGTTTATGAAATCATGGTAAGACAGAATTGCGATACGAACCTACGTAGGTATCGTGATGACATCGTATCAGGTGGGTCCTGGTGATTCCCGTCCTTGTGTATATCTACACATCTTTTTATATATATATATATATATATATATATATATATTTTTTTTTTTTTTTTTTTTTTTTTTTTAAGACATCTGTACGCCACTTGAAAAGACTGATCTGGATCATTTATCCTCGTGAGACCCGCAGACTCGACTGCTCTGTACGGTGTAATTTCTCCTCACCGTCTTTATTAGCACCTATGAACTTAATCAATGTCTTCGAACCAGAAGTAGTTTTATGAAAGATTTACACCCAATAATCGTCATATGACGACGGTACAGGGATATTTTAGTTGGTAGAAAATGTCACTTCTTCATATTAACATTCAATTATTTGTACAGCACAATGAAAGGATTATTTTTTTCACATTTCCCAGTTAGTCAGAGCGCAGGGTGAGCCAGGATACAGCGCCACCAGGAGGAGATCGGGTTAAGGGCCTTGCTCGAGGGCTTAACAGTGGCAACCTCGAACCTCATGACCTTTTGATCAGTGACCCACATCGTTAACCGATTGAGCCAGCACGGCCCTATTTGTCTAAATGAGGGCATTCGGGTCTCAGGACGCTAACGGGTTTCAGCTTCAGCAGACAACATGATCGTGTCACAGTCGATATCAGTTAACCGTTGTCGAGTCGGAGACTAGGGTGTTAATGAACAAATGAAAAGTCAAGGTCAAGACAAGATCCGAGTGTCCAAGTGAAAGCGATGTTCGTTTTTCGATGTTCGGCTCTTCTGTTTTGTTTTTTTGGTTGGTTGTTTTTTCAGAATAACTGATTTCACGTCAACATTTTGATCAAAGGCAAAATAGAACAAATGGAGACTCTTTCCATAAACCGATCCGTTACCAAAACATCATTTAATTTCATTCAACAACTTTTTTTTTCCCCCTCCGTAAATCAGTTTATCATCGGTCTTACGTTTGTGTGTAAGATGTTACGATCATGTTAAAACAGTCACTAACGTTTTGGTATACAGTATATCCAATACGTAGTGTGTGTTTATTTATTTATTTATTTATTTATTCATTTATTTATTTGAGTATAAATCCGTTAAATTACTTGAATAAATCTTTTTATGAAAGAATTTACGGTGACTGAAAACGTTCAGCATTTAGCTAAAAAGGTCCATCCTGGGTAAACATACAACATACGAGAACATATAATTATTTCACATCAGAATTTTGAACAAAGGCAAAACCGAACAAAGTCAAAGTCAGGACTAGGATTAAATTCTATTTAGAAAGACCAGCGCTTTGTCAGAGTACAAATGTCCGGACAGAAAGTGTCTCAGACGCAAGTCGAACAGTTCCAGGCTTGAAACTAATCATAATATCACATTTTTACATTTTTATGTTAACATTTGGTAGACGCCCTTAAACAGAGCGACGTCCGTTTATCTAATTACACTCATTACATCAACAGGTGAAGGTCAAGGGCCTCGCTCAAGGGCCCAACATGGTTTGAACACCAGGACCTTCGGCTCACTGAACAAATGAATCGTTACAATCTGAAAGAAAAAAAAAACCCTTTGACTGACAGTGTACATGAAACTCGGCCTAAAATAAATAATGACGTTAATATTAGACTTTTATTTCTCACTGTCGACCATCACAACTATACAGTGTGTACAGCTGTACTCTGTAGTGTGATGAGTGTAGCATCTTATAAGCATTTAAGAATGTAAATGGTCTTCCACAAGTGTGTGTGTGTGTGTGTGTGGTTGCTAATGTAAATACTGTACACATTAAGAGAGAGGAAAAAACTAACGCAAGTTTTTTTGTTTGTTTCTTTTTTTGCATGCATGATCATACTTGATATTTCACACAAGTGCAATACTGTGTAAATATCAGTGTGTATTTCAGTGTCATGGGTTTTATCGTTGTGTTAGATCAGGACACGGCCCCGTCCCGTGTAGTTCGCATAGATTTGCAATGTATTTTTATTTTTATTGTTATTATTATTCTATGTAGGAGTATTTTGTCTTATTGTGTACGAAGGTCATGAACTTTTGATCTTTAGCTGACGGTGCAGATACGCCGACTCTGTGGCCTCGTCCCGAATGAACGCAGCAGCACGCGCTTGATTCCTGTAGAGCTTCCCGACAGAGAGACACCCTGTCCAGGGATTAGCTCGGCGGCTTTGTCCGAAATCGCTATCGGCTCTACGGGCTCATAAAGAACATTTCGTGTCTGTACAGCTTTCACAAACAAACGGGTGCTTTCTTCTAACAGTTTACGATCAAAACTTCAAGACTCCATTTGTTTTGGGGGAAAAAAAAAAGACAGCATGATCCTGAGTCATATTTCTACAAAACCCGGCTGGTGACATCCCTGCTTAACAAGGCGTGGGCGTGACTTAAGAAGCCACTTAATTAATTATCTTGCCTGGTCGGAGCAAGATAATTAATTAAGTGTTAGTCACAACAAAACATGAGAAGGAGATTGTTAAAAGCGATCAGACCTGAGTAACGTGAGCAAATGAGATGTGTAGCCGTGACTTGCTTAGTAAAATGTAGACATAGCAGTATGAGGAAATGAGATAATTCCAGAACACATGGCTGCAGTCCTGTAACGCGGCAGGATAAAATGACTTGAATATATTCATGACTTTAGCATGAGAGAATGAGATATGTAAATATGAAAATTGGCATTTATAGCTCAAGGAAATGAGATAATTAAATATGTGGCCATGATGCTGAAACGAGATAATGCGGGAAAACGAGATAATTAAGTATGAATTAAATGCCTCTGCAATTTGAGTGAACAAGACAAGTAATGCCATGACCCTAATGCAAAAAAAATAACAAAAAAAACAAGATATAATAAATAAAAAAATTAATCTGCCCATAACTCTGCAATGGGAACGAGATAATACAGGGGATACAAGATAATTAAGTCTGGGTGTGACCCTTCAATATAAAGAAATGAGATAATGCAAGAAAACAAGATAAGTGAATATGACCGTGACTCAGCAATGAAAAAAGAAAAATAATTAATTGTGACCATGAATGTAAATTGTGAGGGAACGAGATAATGTGGGGGGAGGGGAAAAACAAGATCCCTGATTATAACCATGACTCTGCATGTGAAGGAATGAGAAGGCGGATTACCTAGATAATTAAATATGGGCGTGACTCTAAAAATACAACTGAACAAGACAAGTATGGCCTTGACTCTAATGCGAGAAATCAGGAAAACAGAATGTGATGGAACAAGATAAGATGGGAAAATGAGACGTATATGGCCAAGACGATCCTGAGGAAACAAGATAAGGCATTACTCCATTAATATGAGGAGATGAGATAATTAAACATGGCCGTGATTTTATAACTAGACTGAATAGCATGTTTATTTTGCATCATTTTTTAGATAGAAAACAATTTTGGACAAAAAAAAATGCATTAAACTAATACCTGCATTCTGTAATTAAGAATAATGAGATAGCATAGATAACGTGCTAATGGTAATATCTTTGTTGTCTGTTCTTTAAATAAAAAAAACACATTGAAATCGATTGAAACTTGGTTAACCTTTTTAAAAATAAATGAAGACTTTATTTTACTTTTGCGTCATTGTCGATCTCAAGTCACATGGACACGCGTTCTTTTTAAGTGTGATGTCATCAGTGAAGGCGTGGAAATTTCCACTTCTCATTTACATCACAGAAAAAGAAAACAACTGTTTTTCTGCTCCCTTTGCAATGAAATCTTTTTATATTTTGAACATTTTTGAGGTTCACCAGCAACATTAAACAACTAGAAAGTAGAAGTATGACTCAGGAGCAGACTTGGAATTTTCCCCCGATTTAAATATGAAGGCTCTTACAGACGTGTAAGTATTTTAAGAAGCTCGGCATGAACGAGGCCGTCTGCAAATCCTGGCTAATCGGGACGCGACCCAGAGACAGCAGGTGCGTTCGATTCCTCTTTAATACACTACGCCTCATTTACATGCACATTCGCATGACTTTACGGATCCCGTCACACAGCATCTCGGATCCTACAAGAGTTCAGATCCTCAGTTTATATTTATATCGTAATTGGGTATTTACTTATTGAGGGGGGGAAAACATTTGGTTCTGTGAACCATGACTGTATGTGGAGAATAAAACATTTCAAATCAGATGAATAAACATTGACCAAAACATTGGAAATCTTTGCTGGTGTCTGTGCTTTGTGTTTGTACGCTACATCCCCAGTTCTTTTCTTAATAAAAAGTTGTTCAAGCAACATCAGTGCACCACATCTGCTCCGGGTTAACTTTCACATACTTTTATTTAATCCAGTATAGTTTTGAATGTATAAAATAAGTCCAAAACTTGTGTAAATCCAAACTTGGTTGCCCGGTACTGTACATCAGCAACAGGCATGTTTGCATTTGAAATTGCTGCTCTTTGTGTTTGTTTTCTGATTTGCTTTTGCACTCTGATTATATACGTTTTGTTTGTTTTTCACATTTCCTTTTAGTTGTGTTTCCAATTCGCTGTTGTTTTCTGATTACTTCTCAGTTTTTCGCATTTTCCATATTTCTATTGTTGTGTTTTCTTGTTAGCTTATGTTTCTATTGCACTTTCTGAGTAACTCAGTTTATTTTTTTATTTTTTTTTATGTTCTTGCATTTTGTTTGTTTTTCAGCTTTCCTGTTGCAATTCTTGTGTTTTGTGTCTTTGTTGCATTTTCTGATTAGCTCTTCCGCTTTTTGTTGTTGTTTTTATTTTTTAGATATCCTGTTGTGTTGGTTGTTGGACTTTTTCAGAAATCAGCAGTGACCCAATTAGATGCTCAAAAGAAACAATTTATACAAGTCAGACCGGGACTTTTGATTGTACAGAATAACACCACAGTTATGAGAGTAAAAACTTCCTTTATTTCTCTATATAATCCGCTGCTACACTAATGCACTTATCCCAGTGCTTGGATACCATCAAGATAACGTTTTCTCAGTGCGCCGGAGCCGTGATCGGACTGCCTGCTTCATGGAACCCCGGCCTCCAAAGAACTCCTCTTTAATAGCAAAATTAATCGCAAAATCAAATTTCTTGTTAATGAAGGTGTAAAACCAAAGACTTCAAGCACGGTACACCCAGCCGAGTCCCTGTAACGCGCAAGTGGTGTTCGTGAATGACTGTGTGTAAAGTCCCACAGATGCGTACTTGTGCAACTTGGTGACAAATTATGCGTCGATTTTCAAGGTTCAGGTGTTCAGGGATCAAAAGAGAGTAAAGGCACTTTACAAACATGTACACTGTTTATTTAAAGTAAAATAACTAGCATTGCACAACGTATGCAGTATTTACAGTGAACTGATTAGCAGGGCACGATGGAAACAGTGCCAGGACACGTGACTAAACAAGTTACACAAGTACTTACACAAGTTCTATTTACAGTACAAATAATTACGCAGAATCAGTGTGAGGTGGTAGCCGAAAAATCTGAGAGGTGTGGTGTGTAATGTTCCAAAGAGTACAAACATTACAAATCGCTGAAGCTGTGCGTGTTTAGTGGAAGAGGATGCGCTTGTGTTTTGTGTTGGGGATCTGTTCCCGGCTCTTCAGCCTCCTCACCGCCTCCCTCATGTGTTTGGGCTGCAGAGGAGGCGTGTCTCCCCACTTCTCACACACATCCAGAGCTACACACACACACACACACATACAGATTAATAAACACAACCGCAATCATATTTCAACCCCTGTCTGTGAAAGTAAAGCTCACCTTCCTCGACGATCTCCCCGGCGAAGACTTTAGATATACCGGACATGGCGATGACGACGTTCTGAGACACCGATGATCCCGTGATGGACTGAATAAGCTGAAAGTAAGTAGAGCAACAGATTTAGTATTAAAATATTTATACTGTACAAGTTTTTTTCCCCTGAAGATTGTTGTGTGCTTTACTCAGACATGACTAACTCTTGTATAATTACGATTATAAAAATGTTAATGTTGACATTATAATGTTCAGTTCATCAGTAGTGATTTCTGAGATGTGGATTAAAGCAGTTGTTTGTTTGTTTTTTTCTTCTCACCCTTTTGATGGCAGCTTTGGGGAAAGCTGAGCGCCTGTACATCTCATACCGGTTCAGCTGCTCCTCTGAGAACGAAGACACCAATATCCTGTACAACACACACATAGATACTAAATTACCAGGATCCATAATACACCCTTCTGCACACTGTCTAATACTGAGATATATAAACACACGATATTAAAATAATACTGACCCCTGAAATTCGTGGGCGTTGCCGATAAATGTCTGTTTTTATAGTTTAAACCCTAAATGTGCTCCCCAAACACTTTAATTTAATTAATTCAGCTTAATACATAACGGTTAAAAAAGAAGAAACCGTGCATACTGTACAGTACTGTACTGCTGAGTCTCCCGTATTGCTAGAATATAAAATACCGATGTTACCCCTCTATACGTACTGTAATAATTCATGCATGCTCGTTTTCTTCTTTGGTATCAGTACTGTAGGGTAAATACAGTAATAATTTACCATCCCAAGCCACATTTTCTGTTGATGTTCTGTTTGCCGCTAGCATTTGTTGGTTTTTTTGCTGCTAGCATCGCCGCTATAGCACCTGGTTCACTTTGAAACAGGGGTACGAGTGGTTTCAGCCCTGGGGTTCATCTGTATCAAGATTTTATTTGTTTGTTAAAAAAAAAAAGTAAACCAACTTGTAGATCAGAGAGCAGTTTATGGGAGAAAAGCAAGAGCAAGCCATTTTCATAGAAATTCAATCTCGCCGAAGAGGGGCTCTCAATATAGGAGTTTGGTCTGTAGCTCTATTTGGACAAGAGTAAATTTTACCCTATTCCACAGACACACGTTTTTTTACGGACGCGCATTCGTTCGTCGACGGAGGCAAAGCTCCAGACACGCGTGTTCCCAGGAGTGAACAGGAAGTTGTGTTGTGCAGGTGGTTGTTGGAAATGAGTCTCTCGACAGAGGAATAAGTATCCACAATAAGTCCCGTTCCACCTGATGCCTACTTGCGGGGAACGTCAAAGAAGAGCGTGTTCGACTGTGAAGATCCGCCAAGGATTTCCTGCATTACGCGAGCAAATCGTCTCCTTTTGCGGGAGGCTGCAGCAGCAAACTTTGTTCCTGGACTCCGGGTTGAGAGTCTGATATGAATAGATTTTTATATTTCCATCTGTGTTTGTTTTTCTTGCACTGAAATCACTGCCACACTCATCAGTACCTCAATAATGTTAAATGCTAATAAGTGAATACTGTATATGATTAAAAAAATTTATATTTATATTGATAATGGGCGCCATTTACAATTTTAAATTTTAACATTAAGTTGATAAACTAACCCGATCCGAATAGGGCTCATAGCAACAAATACATTCTGAACCATCTCAGCTCGAAAAAACACTCACTGCATCTTCTGGATCTCATCTTCGTCCACTTTTTGTTTCTTCTCCTTCTTCTTCTCCGGCTCCACTTTCAGTTTTTTAGCAGCCGGAGGATGAGCTCCCGAGTGTCCTTCGTCGTCCTCATCTCCCCCTGCCGCGTCCTTTGCCACGCCCTGCGTACAGAAAGGGAACGAAATATCCGTTCCTACGCTGTTCTGCTCTCCTATTTGGACTTCTATCTTTTGGACAGGATCACACGTCTCACCATTTTATCCTCTGGTTTCATGGTGGCTGGGTCCATCGTCACGGCTGAAGCTCCTCCGCTGGAACCCTCGCCTGCGTTCTGATCCTGGTCAACATGTTCTGTGGGTGTGACATCATTTCCTGAGTCGCTTTTTACGCGAGCCGGGTCGGCCATGACTCCCACCGGCTGTAGGACAGAAATAATGGAGAGACACCAGATAAACACATTAATAGAGTCATGTAGCAGTTCAGGAAACCCTTCCTATGGTGGAATTTGCACATTTTTAATATATAAAGTTCAGAAAAGTAGAGGAAATATGTCTTTGCATATGTATCTCAAGTTTTTCAAGTAAAAAAGAAGAAAAAGAGAAAACGCCAAGCTTCTGTCTACATTTGCAAACTCAACTTATTGCCAAAATGTTAGGTATTATTAAAGTCTTTTCTGTTGTTTTCTTTTTTTCCCTTTCCTAAATAAAGCGGCAGTGTCATGTGACATGTTCTCCTTCCCAGACTACCACATACACACTTCACTCCCAACATCAGTCTGTATTGCACTCTCAAGTGAGGAATTGTCCTTTTCACACTCTACACAGTACAGTTACACTATAAAGTAGAGATGAGGGGAGAAAGAAATATTGATTCAGTTATTGGTTCAGCCACACTGACTCCAAAATTATATATATATATAATCATTCACTGACCAGAACTGGCTGCTTTTCAGTGAGTGGCGCAACAGAAACGCATTTTTATGGCTTTACGTTATCATAAATCATGTGTGTTAAAAGCCTCCCATCTCCCTTTTTCTCCCAGCGCTGTGAGCGAATTAATCTCAAATCCACTCATTACCTCATTACACAGGTCTCAAAACACTACAAGCAAAAATGAGTGGAAAATCGAACGTGTTGGAAACGTTAAAATCTGTACACACTCACTTGCGCACAGTCGTTCAACGCGCATCTCACGGTCAAGTCGAAATTTGAGGCAGGAAAAATGTCAGTTTCTTTATAATCCTACAGGTGGCGCACTCTGAACTATTTACACATCTTTCATCCCGTGTGGTAAGAGTGAATTATTTGCCAAGTTTGCTTAGAATTTTTAATTATGGATGGTAACATAAAGATGTGATATATGTGCTGCCCAGTAACAATGTAGCAGTTTCTTTCATTAAATGAATTTGATGTTAAATGTTCTCATAAATTCATGGTTTTTAAGTGAGAGTACAAATATTATAAAAACAGGCTACATTTGTTTTTACTCGTGTTCAGTTCTGTCACAAAGCTAAGTTGTAAAATGTTTGAGTTTGTACCAAAATCAGGATATTTAGGATATATATTTAAAAACTGTCATACTTACAGAATGGCAATATTAATTGAATCTGTACCTAGGTATCATGGTAATAATCGTATCGCGTGCTCCCTGCTGATTCCCATCCCTACTATAAAGACAATACATTTCTTATTTTACGGCGGTACCGCCAACTGTAGTCATAATTCTTCATCCTCCCATTCCTTTTTTTATGACTAGGACACATTATAAACGTGTGTGTTGTGAAACACTCCTACACACCAAGGCTCACTCATTTCCTGTGCACGAGCATTTCCCTTCTAAGCCTTATTATATTTAGTGCACTAACTTGTAACAGAGTCTTATTCATCTATTACTCAGCTTTACTTCAATCTCACTTGTAAAACATCTTCTAACACTCTTATCCGGATTAGTTAATCCGGCTAGTTCTATCCTAGCTGCAGCACTATGCTAACTCGCCCGGTGTTTATAAACACATGAAGTCGTTTCTCATTTACCTTTCACGTTAATAATCAGGAGTTACGCAGAATCAAAGCGGCAGACTTTACGCTTTAATGTAAATAAATATATATATATATCTTATATTACATATGTCTAATCAATACAACAACAAAAAAAACTTTACACTACCTGAAAATCTGCCTGAATGACGGACAGGCTAAAGCTAACCGAAAATACACCTAACTTCCGGTTAAGGAATACTACAAAATAAAAGTTCGAATAAACCGTTTTCAAGTACCTACAAAATAAAAGACTTGTGCACAAAGGGTATTGGGTCCTACATGTACACTATTTGTATGGAATAACACAATATTTTTCTAAACTTGAAAATGTATCTTCAGTAACTGTTCCGGTCATGCTGATACACCATCAGTTTGTGCACAAATACACCATCAGTTTAAGGATTTGCTGTAATTTATACCTTTAAATCAATGTTTGGCACTGAAGTAAAATTGAAGAAGGTCCAATCATTTTTTTTTTCTCAAGGACCGAATTTCATGTTTGTGTTAGTGTTCAGCTGTAAGCCTATAAAAATAAGGAGTTTAAATTTTCCATAGCATTTTAATAATATTTATTGTCAATTTTCAGTAACTATGTGTGACATGTGGGCAGTTTGAACTTGTATATTCCCTTGTATTTATATGGAATACAAACAACAATCTTTAATCAATCTTTAGTGAATCTTAATTTGCACGCTACTGAGCTGTGAATGAATGTGAAAGGACGATGGTTGCTCTCTCATACTGCGCTCTCAGTTTGGGTATTTTACTCGCCCTCACCTTGGACCACCGCGAATGTGTTTGCTCTAACGACCAGTGTTTTATCTCAAAATGGAGGCTTCACATTACTGCTTTTTATTATCACAGCAGTTTCGGGACATTTGAGACAAACTGGTTTTAAACTTCCTTTAAATGTCCTGCAGGAAGAATAAACATGTATTGATCTGTCCATTTATCAAATAGGTTCAGATTTCATAGTGTACTCGCCTTTTGGGGGGTAAGTGATGTAAGCACATGGTAAACTATACATGGTAAACCATTGTGTTGATTGGCTCAATTGAGTAATGGGAGTCACTCAGCAAATGTTTTTAAGTAACATAAGGACAATGCAGTGAAGCTTTTGCTTTTCAGTGCACCACGTTTGCTCCAGGTTAATAAAAACCCATATGGTTTTGTATTATATTTCACATTCTTTTATTTTGTTTTTGAATGGTAGCTTTCCCTTAGCAATTAGTGGACCTTGATACCTCATTTATCACAAACAAAAAAAGGCTTGTAATTTTTTATTTTATAGATATGTTTAGAATTCACATAAAATATTTCTGATAAAGTGTTTACATCAAAAAATTCAAACAAAACTAATAAAACAAAGGCAACAATTGAATAATAAATAAAACAGTTCAACAATTGAACACGAGGATTTGAAAAACATCTTATCATCAGTGCCTGATCATGATTCTTAAAATCTAGTGGAAACCTTTCTCAGAACAGTGGCGCTTAATATAACAGGAACGGTTCAGGTGTGTGTTATTACATTTCTTTCTCACACTCATTGGCTTGTGATGTTTGAATTCCATAGCTGTTCCATTTTAAGTGCAAAGACGTCTGTGCTTTTTTTTGCCATTCTGGTGTGAAATATCTACTACAGATATACTTTGTAACATAAGTTAGCTAACCCTCGTCTTCTGATATTGTTCTGAGCACACAGCAGCGCTTGCTGCTCTGAAACAGATATGAGCGCAAAGAGTTACCGTATGATTACAACGTTTGTTTATAACTCACATTCATACCAGCTTTAATGGATTCCATAATGTCATAGATAAAAGTTAAAGACTGACTCCAGTGATGTAATGGCGTCACACTGGATGGCAGAGAAAGAGTGACCCCACAGTGTACTATAGTTTAGTTAATAGTTCCTTGAGTCACTTATCTCCTTAATCTGTACTTTTGTGCACTGCCTATGTTGCCCTATAGGGGGAGATTTAGGATTTAGAGTTCTAAGAAATATTACACCAGAAGGCTTAAAAAAAATCTGTACCTAAGTAAAGGTAGAGATTCCCTAGGACAAATATTACTCAAGTACAAGTAGAATTCCTTCATTTACACGTGTACATGAGTAAAAGTACAAAACGTTAAAATTTACTAGAGTGCAGGGTTTGTATCCTTTTTCCATTGTAAAAAAAAAATCTCTCTCTCTCTCACTCACTCACTCAGTCACACACACACACACACACACACTCACACTCTTTGTGCTTCCCAATTGCACGAATATTTGCTGTAGTACGTAGTGAAGAAAAAGTAAGAACAATTATCTAATGATCCAGGATCCATATGCAAGTGCACTACATTAGGATATGAAACAAGAACTTTTACCACTTACATGTTTTGCATTAAGAGTCCAACAGGGGGCATTTAGTCTACAGCGCCCAATGGCAAGAGAAGTGGGTATGACAATACATACTGTACATCCTGTACATTTTGTGTAGTGCACTTTGTCTTGTAAGGAGCCATTCAGGACACAACCCTAATTCCTCATACAAGTGCACTTACAGTACATTAGGGTTAGAATACTAATACTAATACTAATATCCAGATCCTTATAGATGTGCACCATCTACAGTATATTAAGGCATGAAAAGAGGGCTTTCTGACACATTTTAGTACACTCTATGTCCACTTGAAAGCAATATAGGATATGCATTCCTATATTAGGATGCAGAATACACTCTACATAGTGCACCAAGTGAGAGCAATTGGGGATTCACTTCCATATTCCCTAGATGAGTGCCCTTCATAGGGTGGAACATAATGCATCCTGGGGACCAGGAGGGTGCATTTGGGAGTCAGCCCACACAGGATGGGAGCAGACTCTAGGAAGTGACGTGTCAGAGCCGGACAGAGGAAGTGTGTGTGTTTGGGTGTATGAGAGAGAGAGAGAGAGAGAGAGTATGTAAGTGTGTGAGTGAGTCAGTGAGTGGTGCTTGGACGGAGGAAACTTTTTTTTTCCTCCCCAGGATCAGATTGGGATTTGGGAATAGAGCGCTTTGTCTCCAGCTGTGAGCGCGTGAATGCACGTTTCGGGGCGGCGGCGGCGGTGGTGGTGGCGGAGGCGCGAGTCGGATCTTCTTGTCTCTGCCCGGTTTGGTGTGTCTCTGCGCGGCTGACATGGGGAAGGAGCAGGAGCTGCTGGAGGCGGCGCGGACCGGGAACGTGGCCGCCGTGGAGAAGCTGCTGAGCGGCAAGAGAGCGACGTCCGGAGGGAGCAGCGGCGGCTTCGGAGGAGGAGGAGGCGGGTTTGGAATCGGAGGGGGCGCGGGACACGGCGCGAGCGGCGGCGGCGGACACAGCGCGAGCGCTCACGCGCTCTCCAGCTTACTCAGGTAGCAAACGCGATTAGCCTGGAAGCTAATATAAAAGGGAGCGGCTAATCTAATCTCAGCCGCATTCTTTATTATTACATAAAATATGGAATGTGTTCACCCAGGCAACCAATATAGATCTTTAAATGTGAATTTATATATATTAAAAACCAAGTTTTAGCACCTATTTACTTACTAAGTATATACTAGATTTATTTTTTATCTTTAAATATTTCATTTAACATGTTTTTTTTTCACTCTCTTAACAGTTTAGGGAATCAAAATTCCTGAAAGTTTTATCTCAACCATATCATGTTTGATGAGGATCTATTGATCAAAAACGAACAAGCCGATAAAAACAAGTACAAAGTATTAAAACTTAAAAAAATATTTTTTAGTCATTGTTTTACCCCAGAAATACAGCGTAATCTTGGCATACGAATTTAATTTGTTTCTTAAGGCGAAAATTCGCAGTTGTATTGCGGTAAGAAATGTTGTAAATGCAGATAATCCGCTCTAGCTACCCAAAACAAAAACGGTACAGATATTTAAAAAAGATCGAGAAAAACGTGGAGAAAATCAAGTATCTTTTGAACGCGTACTGAAAGAAATATCAGTATCGTGGTTTGGCTTGTTTTTTTGAGTAGGGAATCAAAATAAAAAAATTCAAATCAAAAAGTTTGATCTCAACTCTTGATACCGTGTAACATCGCAATATTTCAGTCGCAGGAATTCAATTGGCGTTAATTAAGCGTTAGCGATTCTGTCGTATCGTGTTCAATAAAGATTTATTGATCAAAAATAAACAAAACAATATAAATTATAAGTTATTTTTAGTCATTATTGTATCCCATTTTGTAATCATGCATTGCTTGGCTTTCCACTGACGCAAACAAGTTTTTAACGGTCCTCGGATGTACACGTAATCCGAAATGTTAAAACATAATAAATAAAAAATCTCAGCGTTTCTTTCATTGAATCGGACTGTCGAGACAATAACGGAGAAGATTTGTGGTTTTCTGTGAGATTTAACGAGTTTAAGAGGTTTTGGATTTCACAGAGGAAAGGTGAAAGTTTAGGAAGTGATTTAAAAAGTTTATACTTAAGGATGTAGAATTTGGCCATTAAAATGTTTTGCTGACAATGTATTCAAATGATTTGTTACTAGGCGGAAAAAATCTTTTAACAGAAAATGATTAGGTTCATGAATGAAATAAAAATAATAATTATAATAAAATAATAAACCATTACAATCTGTTAAAAACAACGTTGTCAATGTTTTACCTCAGAAATACCGCGGCACCTCGGCTCCCTTGCAACCTGGCCAGCGTTCGTTTTATTCTTTCATAATGCCAGAAATATTTCTGATGCAAATTTCTTGTAAAATTTTAATTATTAAGGAGAAAATTTGTAAGGGAGGGCCATTCGTATGCCGATGTACTCGGTTTTTAAATCAGAAGAGAATTGATGAGAAGGTGTTGATTATTTTTCTTCAACATCAGCTCTGAAAGTAGTTCCGGTTACAAGACAAATCACAGGGTTATATTAATGGGCTGGTTTTCATGTCTTATTGTGTCTATAGTAACGGCTCGTTTGCAGGTTCATGAGATTTGAGTGATTTCACATTTACGCAATTTTGATAATAAACAGATTAAACACGTGATGTAGTTTTGCAGAAAAGAACGTACCGTATAGCGCCCGATTTGTGGAAGGTTTCAGGAAGAAGACATGTATATCGCATTTGTAATGGGAGTTTTTCTTCCCAAAGTCTTCAGAACAGGGAGCAATTTTTTTTTTTTGGTTAAGTGACAAACTGAGTATTTTATTAATCTTCAGGAAAATACACATAATTACCGGTTTATATTTGTTACATTACAGGTAATGACGGGTCTTCTGGATGTTCCATGACATTAAATATATAAATTAGCGCTGCAGAAAAAACTCACATTGCGTTCACTTTTACAGCATATTGCGATCACAAGTTAAACTGCGATATTTAACTATTAAATGTACAATTTTGTGTTCAAACATATTGATCTAAGCTAACATAAAATAATTGGACAAATTATCTCATTAAGAGGGATGTTTGCCAATATTTATTTATTCATCAACTCTAAATTATGAACTTTAAATAAACTTTGAGATTAAATAATGGCATAGGTCTATATGCAATTTTATTTTAGTGTGATTGATAGCAGCACTACTATAAATGGATAAAAGTAACACTTATTTGTTTTATTGTTAATTCAAATGTAAGTGTTTGGAAATTTGCACCATTTCATCGTGCAGCACGGTTTTGCACCATCATGGACAATATGTTTTATGTTATTAAAAAAAAAAAAAAAAGCAAGCTGGCACAAACTCTCAAAATTAAGACAGGTAAAACTAATCAATCAGCTTGCCACACTCGATTAATCGCATAAGAATCTGAATCGCAGTATGGACCTGTGCGATTATTTAAACGCAATAGGGATGCAAGCTATTGCAAGTAATATACACATAGTCCGGTATTGATATGAAGTTGGTCAGTAATTTTAAGATATTTTTTGTTATTTATTTAATAATTTTTTTAGATCAGTTTTTCCTCTGGGTTTCTTCTTGATTTTCTCCCTAATTTAGTTGTATCCAATTCCCACCCGTCATTAGGGTACCAACCAGGAAGGCTGTCATGCATGACGCCACCTAACCGCATCTTTGTGAACTGCTTGCTCGCGCACCGTCAGGAATGGGGTAACACCCTCTGAGGATAGCGCTGTCCAGTTTATCCGCTTGCATGAACTCGCCGACGCCCATGATTGGCTAGAGCCATGATTGATCCCGCCCGTCTGAGAGAGCCCGGCCAATCAGATCTCCCCAGGGTTCAAACGTGCAATCTCCAGGTGATAGAACGAACTCGTTACCTCTGCGCTGTTCAATTTATTTTAAATAATTTTTGAGTTATTAATGATAATCTTATGGATAAATATGTTTGAATGCAGAATGGTACGCTTAATAGTTGAGTGTCGCAGTTTGTATCAAAATAATCTCGATGTGATTTTATTTTGATCAAATCAAATGCGGCCTTAATTCAGTTACCACCGAAGAAATGGCGCCATACAAGTGTATGAGCCGCTCCGTCTGTGCACAGCTGTAAGTCTTAAACACCTCAACTGAAGAAGGATTTCGCGCTCACTTCTACTTCTTCGTTGTCTTTTTCTTCTTATTATTTATTATTCAGTATTTTTCGACTCAAAATGAATCCCACTTCCGCTTTTTTTTTTCCAGTCTTTACCCTGATTGCTCATTTCATGCTCCTAGCTTTTCTGTGCACTTTGCCTTTTATGGAGATTTGTAGGCGTCGCCAAATACAAACACGTTCCTGTTTAAGGAACTCACTTCTTTTTCTTGCATTGATCATACAGGAAACAAACACATGCAAGCAAATAATAATAATAAAACCAACAAAAAAAGACATTTTTAATAATCTGAAATAATCATTTTTTTCTGCAAACGTTTCCTCAGCGCTGATAAACCAGGACAAGTGTCGCCTAATTCACAGAATCTTGAGTACAGTGTAAGGAACTGATTTTCCTCTGTGGTATGCAGTATTTCGCTTCCTCTCCCTGTTCTCTCTATTATACCGAGACGTTTTTGGAGATTTCGCGCAGGCGCCGTGTGCTGACACTGGCATGTTTCTCAGATTTTGCCGACACAGAATTATAAATAAAATTGCAAATAAGGGAGGAATGCATGCTTCGTGAACAGACTTGAAATGGTGATCTTCACGCACAGTTTATATATTTCTGACAGGATCGTGTGCTTTTTCAGCAGTTTGGGATAAAACGAAACAGTTTGCAGCAAAAGGAGCAACAAAACATCTTTGAAAAAGTTTTATAGTATAATACAATAATATATATATATTATATATTATTTAACTTAATTCAGACTCATGCTGCCTGCACATTGAGTTTTATTTAGAGCTGAGACTGCTGTGGATTTAAATGTATTAAAGCAGCTTTATTAAAGTTCTACATTGTTGTGAAATGAACAAACACAGATGCTCATTGTCAAGATTTCATCTCTCGACGCTACAGCGTTCGACTCGGCTCGCCAGTGCGTCTGGACTTCCTCGCCGTGACTCGGCGCTTCTGATCGGAGAAGTGCTAAAACCAGACGTCTTGGACGTGTGAACGAAAAGTCCAAGATCAAAGAGAAGCTGCTCGCTCTGATAGGCCGCTGATTCTGGAACCGGGTTTCAGGACGGGTTTTTGTTTGGATGGTTCTAGAATTTGTTTGCAGTTCTGGAATCGTTCCGATCAGAGGCATGCTGTGTAAGTTCAAGGACGGTTTGTGTTCATCGAAATCATTTTTGAGGATTTTGAATCGGTCTTTGTATCTTTTAATTTTAACAAATACAAACCGGCCATAAACAGCTTGTTTTTGCACTTTTTTTTTTATTAAAGGTACAATAATTGTTGAAGATGATGATGATGATTAATATTTTAGGTTAATATTACTGATGGTCAGAAACTAGTATATGAATCCATTTAAGCATGTATTTATGGATAGAAACTTAACAACAATAATAATAACAATAATAATAATAATTTATTGGGGCTTTGGGTTGCTGATCAGAGGGTTCGAGTCTCGCCACCATCAGGTCCTAGGGCAAGACCCTTAACCCTGCACCCCATAAAATCCAGCCACTGCATGCAGAACCGGTTCCAAGCCCGGTTAGCGAATTGGGGGTGTTGTCACAGGACGGGCACCCGGCGTAAAACCCATGCTAGATCTCGCCGGATCTAATGAGCCGACGTGTGGCGACCCCTGGGATAAAAGTGACAAAGCTTATTTGTTTTAACGTAGTCCTGACTTAATACGTAAAACAATGGACTAAACAATGGACACGAAGAAATGTGTTGAAAACCTGTTTAAGTAAACGCAGCTCTGGTCCTGAGGGCTTGTCTGCGTTTGCATCCCGTCAATCATTTTCATGACGACACACGTTAAACCCAAAGATTTTAGTCGGAAAAGACCAATCGAATCCGTCGTCTGATCTTGTGATTCGTGAATAATTATATATATAATTGTAATTTGATTAACAATGCACATTGCGATTATTTTGCCACATACTGCAACAGCGCTTTAAACTTGACTATTAAATTGACCATTTACTGTTCAAACTTCAAACTCGTATAAAGCAAATAAATAATGACACGAAGTATTTTTTCCAGTTTTGTGTTTGTGTTTTTTTTTTTTTTTAAATGCTTCTTTTCAAGTTTAAAACACAACATGCTCAGTCGACTCATTTAGAGAGAGAGAGAGAGAGAGAGAGAGGAAATGACGTGGGTGGCAGTCACAGCTCCTGTACCGAGAAGACGAGATTCTGTGATTTCAAGTCTGGGGATTTTTGAGGAATCGGAGTCAGACGTGAAAGTACTGAGAAGCAACTCGACTGGGTATAAATACAGCGAGTAATCAGTAAAGTAGAGATCATTTATACAAGTGTTTAAAAGAGAGAAGTCACGGATGAGGTCACTGATTATACGCCGTTACTAACTGAGGGTGACACGGTGACACGCCGATCACATGACCATGTCCTTAACCTTTTATTTAAAAAAATAAATAAATCAAAACCGGTTACGTCATGGCAGCATTTTTTTTTGTGTTTGTCATCAGTGTAGTATTTATTGCTGTTAGGAACTGATTGTGATTAGTGTGTGAGTCGATGAGCAGCACTCACTGTCCTGCACGTTTAACATGATCACAAATGTAACACTTTTCTAGATTTAATGTCTGTCTCTCTGCCCGTCTGTCTGTCTGCCTGTCTGCCAAGCTCCTGTCTCTCTGCCAGTCTCTCACTGCGTCCCTGCCCAGCTCTGTCTGTCTGTCTCTCTGCTCATCTCGCTGCCTGTCTGCCTCGCTATCTGTCTGCCTCTCTGTCTACCTTTCCTCACTTCCTGTCTGCCTTTCTGCAAATCTCTCTGACTATATCTTCTGCCCCTCTCGGACCCTATAGAGCAGCAGATAATCAACTCTTTTATACACACACACATGTACAGTCACCGAGAAGTGCAAAAACAAAATAACAAAACTGAAAGCAAAATAACAAATTCCCCGCTGATCTTGCGTGGCAGATGTCTCATCCAATGAGCGGTAAGAATTTCATTCGCAAACCACACCTACCACTGATTGGATGAGAGATCTGTCACTCAAAATGTACAGGAAGTACTGCAGCCTCAAGGACATTTAAATTCTGTGAGCATGCAGCATTTCTTGCATATCTTGAGTGACTGATGTCTCATCTAATCAGCGATAAGAATTAAATTTGCAAACTATACCTACCTTTTCTGATTTGAATTGTCGTTGTGTTTTTTGATTTGTTAGTTTGTTTTCAGTTTTGTTTTTGTTGTTTAGTTTTTGAATTCATGTTTTCAAGTTTTATTTTGTTTTTGTTGTTTTATTTTCGGTTTAGTTTTTTTTTCATTTTCAAATTGAATTCAGTGGAACCTTGGATTACAAGCATAATTCGTTCCAGAAGCGGGCTCGTATTCCAAAACACTCATAAACCAAATCAAATCTTCCCATAAGAAATAATGAAAACTCAAATAATGCGTTCCAGGAATTATTTAAAATAATTAGTACAATATATAAAGTAAAAATAAAACAAATTCAAGTCAGACGTGAAAGTACTGAGAAGCACCGACACGAGGAACTCGACTGGGTATAAATACAGCAAGTAATCAGTAAAGAAGAGATCATTTATACAAGCGTTTAAAAGAGAAGTCACGGATGAGGTAACCGTCTGATTATACGCCATGACTAACTGAGGGTGACACGGTGACACACCGATCACATGACCACCTCTCCTGCACGTTTAACATGATCACAAATGTAACACTTTTCTAGATTTAATGTCTGTCTCTCTGCCTGTCTGTCTGCCAAGCTCCTGTCCCTCTGCCAGTCTCACTCTGCGTCCCTGCCCAGCTTTGTCTGTCTATCTGCCCGCCTCGCTATCTGTCTGCCTCTCTGTCTACTTTCCCTCACATCCTGTCTGCCTCTCTGCAAATCTCTCTGACTATATCTTCTGCCCCTCTCAGACACTATAGAGCAGCAGATAATCAACTCTTTTATACACGCACACACCAGAGCTGGCTAGCTAAAGGGGTCGTTACACTTAATTGGATTAATGAATTGCAAATCTAGTTCTGAGGTGTTACGCAATCACTTTTAAGAGCAGGAACAGGGAGAGGAGCACAACAACAACAGAGTTTTAATTCATGCCTTTACTCCGTTAACTCTGTATGGAGGAGTAAATCCGGCTGCGGATCATTCCCATGTGCTGCATGTCCCGATGCTCTCCAGGCCTCCTCAGTCACTCGCTGCGTTTATTACTCTAACAATATAAACGATAAACAGTATGACGAGTAACACAGCGACGCATTTTGTAGCTTCATACACCTGCTCGGGCCACGCCCACTGTTGATGAACAGAATAACGTGATCGACTGTCTGATTCGGAGGCGCGATCTCGTACCCCTCGTCTCTCACGCTCTGACGCGACACCGGAACGTTTAGCTCGTATTGTGCCGCCCCAGTTTCTTAATTCTTCTCATCAGGAATGTGAGACGCTCTTTGTGTTTTGCTGGTTTTTTTTTTTTTTTTGTTCCTCACTCCTGTGCGGCGCGCCTTCATGTCCGGACTCGCCGGATTGTTGTGCAAGACCCGAGCGCAGAGTTAAAGTACATCCCAAGGAATGCGTTTCATTCCATCGTGCTGAATAACAAACTCCGACATGCTGCCTGATCAGAATATCCTCCACAGGTGCATTGTGGGTGAACAAAACACACACAGACTGAAATATAAGCGCAGAGGAATAAGCGCGGAGATGCTCACACGGGCCTGCGTGGGTCAGCTTGTAAATAAGCAGCTCGTTTATCTAATTAACATAACGACCTGATTGCGATTCTTGGCAGGAAGAGGAAGTGTTTATAAATCACTGGATTGTTTTGTCACTCAACTCATTAATGTACACCGCCCAGGTATTAACCACAGGACGCTCACGCCACTGTGACTGAAATAAAGCCAGTCAAATTAAAGGGCCCGTATTTAACTTGTGTTTTTTTTCAAATTATTATTATTATTTATTTATTAACGCAGATGTCAGAGCTCCCCCTGAGTGTCAGTGTGTGTGTGTATGCGTGTGTGTGTATGCGTGTGTGTGTATGCGTGTGTGTGTATGCGTGTGTGTATGCGTGTGTGTGTATGCGTGTGTGTGTATGCGTGTGTGTGTATGCGTGTGTGTGTATGCGTGTGTGTGTATGCGTGTGTGTGTATGCGTGTGTGTGTATGCGTGTGTGTGTATGCGTGTGTGTGTATGCGTGTGTGTGTATGCGTGTGTGTGTATGCGTGTGTGTGTATGCGTGTGTGTGTATGCGTGTGTGTGTATGCGTGTGTGTGTATGCGTGTGTGTGTATGCGTGTGTGTGTATGCGTGTGTG
>QMIH01000004.1:1738601-1750613 GCA_003987875.1 Clarias batrachus | reverse complement strand
GTGTCGGTGTGCGTGTGTGTCGGTGTGCGTGTGTGTCGGTGTGCGTGTGTGTCGGTGTGCGTGTGTGTCGGTGTGCGTGTGTGTCGGTGTGCGTGTGTGTCGGTGTGCGTGTGTGTCGGTGTGCGTGTGTGTCGGTGTGCGTGTGTGTCGGTGTGCGTGTGTGTCGGTGTGCGTGTGTGTCGGTGTGCGTGTGTGTCGGTGTGCGTGTGTGTCGGTGTGCGTGTGTGTCGGTGTGCGTGTGTGTCGGTGTGCGTGTGTGTCGGTGTGCGTGTGTGTCGGTGTGTGTGTGTGTGTCGGTGTCAAAAAACCAAGACATGCTCGTTTTTCAAATCAAAATTTATTAAAAATCTTTGCTCGTCTTGCGGAACACTCGTAAACCGAGTTACTCGCAATCCGAGGTTCCACTGTATGTTGTTTTGGCTTTGCTATTCTGTTTTTGAATTTATTTTGTTTTTCAGTTTAGTCATTTTGTTTTGCGTTTCTCGCCTCTGTACAAATGCATTCACTGTTCTGTTTTTAAGAACAGTGTTTAATATATGTAGTATCGGAATCAGTATTCAGACCTTGCACATAACTGTACATATGAGCTATGAGTCAAAAGTTACATGAAAGTTACACACACACACACACACACACACACACACACACACACACACACATACTCTCAGAGAGTCAGGTATTCTGACCTTGAAGGTAAGCCCATTTATCATTCACAATACATCAGCCAAAGTGAGTTATAAATACACTCAGTGGAATGTTACTCGAGGTCAGCATTCAATAAATAACTACACCGCCGTTAAAAAATTAATACTATCGTCACCTTAGTGAAGTCCACTAAATGTTTATTTATTTATTTTTTATTTATTTATTGCACCGTCAAGACTTGACTCAGAAACGAACAGTCCTTTTTAATGTGTAAAGTTATAAATGAAATGAACCCAATCCATACATTATTCATGCTTGAATATGTTTAGTGCACTCTGTCTCTGCTTACACACACACACACACACACACAAATGCGCACAATTGCTGGGAGGCAGGAAGCTTTTCCATGTTTCTGTCTGTGTGCATCATCATCATCACAAAGTGTGTGTAATATGGCTAAAGGAAACGAGTGTGTGTGTGTGTGTGTGTGTGTGTGTGTAAGTTTTCTGTTTCTTAATTGAGAGAGGTGGGGTGTAGCTATGGCAACGGTGTCACGGCTCACATGATGAGTTTAAAGTCAGAGGCAGATAAGACGAGAAATAGAGAGAGATATGATTTGTATACGTGTGTTTGTGTGTGTGCATGTCTTCACTGCTGATTTCCCTTAGACTTAAGGTGATGACATAAAACACAGCTCCTCTTCCCCGAGGGAACTCGTGTTGATGTAAGAGGTCCATAGTCACAAAGCAGTGGTCAGTTGTCGGAGTGAGTGAGCATCCCTATATATGTGTGTGTGTGTGTGTGTATGTATGTATGTATATATATATGTATATATATATATATATATATATATATATATACACACACACACACATTCGTACACACACACGTACACACACCGGTTTGAAGCAGAACAACCAGAAAAAAAAAAATAGCTTTCTTCTGCAGATTCTGAAAATCTTGCTCCCCAGGTATTTTTGATCTATTTATTCGGCGCTTTTTGATGACATCATACTCAAATCGTCGTGTCAGTTCTTGCCGCTTGATGGGTATCATGGGATTCTTCTTCTCGCACCTCTCATGCTGCGACACGCTTGTTCTCACATGTACACTCATTTTCTCACCTCCATTGTCACACATATACTACACACACACACGCACACACACACTATTTCTCAATAAGGAAATCAGATATTGTACCAAAACTAGCTCTGCATTATTTAATTTGTCTCCGTCAGAGGTCAGAGGTCAGTCCAAACAGGAGTCGTCATGTGATGCGTCTCGATCTGTCATGCGCTCTTACAGTAACTGAACTATTTCGTCATGGTGCTGGTGCACATACCGTATGTGTGCACACTGAGGATGAACGTATGCGGAGGATGGAGTGAGTCAGTGTGTGGGTGTGTGTGTGAGAGAGTGCCCAGGCACAGGGATATGATGTCATTATTTTATACAGTATACTACGATGCAGCGATGCTTTTATCTTCAGAGATCAGATGACCGAACACAGGATGGACCAGACAATTTAAAAAAAGGGATTTGAAGCGTCTTGAGAAACCGCCTCGTTATGCTGGGACGAGTGAACGATCACTGATTATTAATTATATAGATATTATTTGTGATGTTCATTTACAGTAAGCAATGCACAATAAAAACAGGCTTTCGTTTGACTCAGACTGGGAAATGGCTCAGTGATTCAGTTCTAGCAGCTCCCTCTCGTGGGTAATTGCATGGACATCAAACTGTGCTGGCAGTTCTACAATAAAGGGGCGTTCAAGTCAAACCGGGATTGAACAGAATAGCAGAACACAGTCATGGGAGCAAAAACTCTTTTATTTCTCTACATAATCCCCTCCTACGCTAATGCACCTTTCCCGGTGTTTCACTAGAACGAAAGAGCCGTGATCACATCTCCTGTCTGATTCACGTCCGAAACGCCGGCCTCCCAGGAACTCCTTTATTGGCCGACATGTGGAAATGGCTTGGTGCGAGGTCAGGACGGTACGGGGATTGTGGGAGGAACTCCTAACCAAATTCTTGTAATGTGCAAGTGGTGTTGGTGAATTGTACGAGCAAAAACAGAGTGCACATCTTTGGTGATCAAACCAGGCCAGTTTTTTTTCTTTTCTATTAAAGGAGTTCCTGGGAGGCTTAATGGTAGCGCAATCATGGCTCCGTCATACTGAGAAAACTTGATCTTGACCGTGGAAATAATTTTTATTTTCCAGTCTCTTTCCATTACAGTGGAACCTCGGAATGCGAGTAACTTGGTTTACGTGTGTTCCGCAAGAAAAGTGTTATTTTTACTTTATATATTGTATTAATTATTTTTCTGTATTTATTTTTTTGGGCTTGATCTGGTTTACGAGTGTTTTGGAATGCTCGTAATCCAAGGTTCCACTGTATATTTGTACAGCGCTTTTAACAATTGTCATTGTCGCAACTCAGCTTTACACAATCAAACGAAAATTATGGAAGTGTGTAAGAAATCAAAATGATCAGATTGTCCCTGATGAACGTTGAGAGGAACCAGACTCAACCAGGAACCCATCCTCATCTGGGTGAAACAGAAAGCAGGAATTGCTCTGCAGTCATACTGTGTGTTAGGAGGCTGGAAGTTCAATAGGACAGTTGAAGTGTTTAAGTTGATATGGAGTCCAGTTTGTTATTGGAGTCTCAGGTAGACTGGAGGAAATTCCAGTCATGACTATCGAGCAACTGCAGTCACGAGTCCTCAGAGAAACATTCGTCTGCGTCAGCTGTCTTCATGGTAAAGTGGAACCGTCCCCAGACACAACACGCGGGCCTGCATGTGACGAGACCTCCAGCCAGAAGCGCGGCACCAGGACGAGTTGAGTCAGAGGGGGTCTATTTCTTACATCATCTCCGCGCTCGTTTTTCGCTGTGGATCCGGGTCCCTCATCACATGATCGCGTGGAGTTGAAAATGGAGAGGTTTTGAGAGACTGAGACTGAATCTGATTTTAAACCACCTTTGGATTTGAAACTCCAGTCCAGGGATCCAGATGGGATTTATGATGATTATTTTTTACTGTTCAGGCCATATGATTAGCAGTGTGATTTTAACAATGGTTGTTTACAGAATGAAAAAGAAAACAAATTCAAATGAGTTTGAAAAGTGACTTTGGTGTCTTGGACATGCATAACTGCTTCTCGTGCATCATCACCTCGTGAGTCATTGTGTGAGTGTGTGCACGCGCGCATATAGTTTCAGCTAAATACATTAGCATGTAGGAGGTGCTTATTGCTCGTTTCAGGTGTGTTATGCTTGAAGTGTGAGAATAAAATCCCGGACTGAATGGATTTTGGATTGGGAAACTCCACAGAAGTATTTTGCAACCGTGTTCTGATTATATCGCGTTGTCGAAACATTGCTGCTCTCTTCTCTTAGTTAGCCGGGTGTGTGTGGGTGTGAGTCATTGCTGGCATTCTTTATCTTGCGAGGCTGGGTGAATTGCACTTTGGACTTATAGGTTGATAAAGACTGTACACACACACACGGTGCTGTGGGGTTTGTGTTGCTTTAACTGAATCAGTTGTATGGTTGATCAATCCAAATAATTAAATATTAACTTGTAAAAAAAAGTCTGCTTCTTTGACTTTTTTTTTTTCATCAGATTATTTTTTTCAAGTCAATTTTTGTACAAATGTATTTAAAACATAGCATTGATTTACACGTTATTCTGATGATTAGAAATTGCACTGTTTGTCTGGTTCCTTCCCTTTTCTCCTCTGTTGTCTGTCTCTCTTTCATACTCTGCTACATGGGGTTTAAGGAACTCTCTCTCTCTCTCTGTCTCTCTCTCTCTGTCTCTCTCTCTCTCTCTGTCTGTCGGTCATCGCTCTTGGTGTTTCCTGACCCGGTGATGGGATCGATCGGACACGCTGGTGTTATAAGCATCATATCTCTGATATCTGTCCTGGGGTTGGTGCCTTCTTAAGAACCGTCTCAGCGTTTATACATCATCTTGACGTCATTGTGTGTGGATGTCTACTAACAAATGGTGTATCGAAAATAAAATAAAATAAAAAAGCAGTACAGAAACATCGTTATAGGTAAGGAGGTAACGGTCACCTGCAGGACTGTAGACTTTGTTTTTGTTGTATTAACCTTTTCAGTCTGTGTGTAGGTTCGTCTTCTTAGCGTTAGTTGTTATAGCTGACATTCAAAACTTGTGTTTCTGACACTTTGGGATGTCCACATATCCAAGTGTGTGCATTTTTATTTTCTTTTTTGGCGGTTCACCATCAGGCACCAACTCTGGAACGGTGAAGAAGTGCTTACAGAAGATTAGCCAATAATACGAGAACCAAAGAACTTTCTTCATTCTTGTCTTTACCACCCCCCCCCCCCCCTCTCTCTCATGCACATGTGTCTGTAGAACAACGACAACGAGACGGCTCTGCACTGCGCGGCGCAGTACGGACACTCTGAAGTGGTGCGCGTGCTGTTAGAGGAACTGACCGACCCCACCATGAGGAACAACCGCTTCGAGACGCCGCTGGACCTCGCCGCGCTCTACGGTCGCCTCGAGGTGGTCAAGCTGCTGCTGTGCGCTCACCCCAACCTGCTCAACACGAATACGCACACCCTCACACACACACCGCTCCACCTCGCCGCACGCAACGGACACCTGTCGGTTGTAGAGGTGCTGCTCGGCGCCGGAATGGACATCAACTACCAGGTGAGTCGGACGTCAGGTTGCAAGACTCGCCCCCTTATACAACTTTTAACTAATCGGGCTGCAAACCCCACCCCCTAATACCGCCTCTAACTGATCAAAAGACAGATCCCACCCCCTAACACCACTCTTAACCAATCGGATTGCGAACCCCACCCCTAAATACGACTCTTAACCAATCAGATGGGAAACCCCACCCCCTAATACCACTTCTAACTGATCTGATTGCAAATCCCACCCCTAATACCACTCTAATCAATCGAATTTTAAACTCCGCCCCCTAAATACCACTTCTAACTCATCTGATGGCACTACAACCTACTTTTGATATTACAACTTGCCGCTGCTTCCCAACAATATCGCTAACATGAAACAATACACCACCATTTGCTGCTCTATGTGGCGGATTTCCAAAACGAAGAATAAAAGCTATTCAGTGTTATTTTTGTGAGGGGTTTCTAACGGATATACGACGAATAACCGAGATAAAGATGTTGATCGCCTCTCCAGTGCCCCAGGATTGTCCTGTGTGGTAGCCTCATTGCCGCTCACCCCTGTGGTGTCTCATTAATATGTCTTTATGCTCCACATACTCAGACTGCTGCCGTGTCTCCGTCATGGTTACGCTCAACTTATTTGTGTGTGTGTGTGTGTGTGTGTGTGTGTGTGAGAAGACGGAGAAAGGCAGTGCCCTTCACGAAGCTGCTCTTTTTGGGAAGACAGAAGTGGTACAGAAGCTGCTCAGTGCAGGTAAAAAAAAAAAAAGACTCACATTATCTTGTTCCATCACATCAGCCTCTCTTGTCCTCTACTGCCTCCTGCTGGTCAAAGCTTTAACTTGCACAAAATTTTTCCGTTACTTTCACACCTAAAAACCACCCTCATACAGCACACCCTTTTGCCCTGAATAACACCAACAAAGTTGATTTGTGGCTCACATACGAGGGGCGTTCAAGTCAAACTGGGACTTTTGGTAGTGCGCAGAATAACAGAACACAGTTATTATGAGAGTTAACAACTCACTTTCTCTATGTAATCCCCTGCTACACTAATGCACATAATCCAGCATTTGACTACGGCTTGGGTAACATCAAGGTAGAAAGTGTTCTCAGTACGGCGGAGCTATGATCGGATTGACTGCTTCAAATCGAAAACGCCGGCCTCCCAGGAACTCCAAAACATGTGGAAGTGGATTAGAGCGAGGTCAGGACTGTACAGGGGATGTGGCGATAACTCCCAGCCGAGGTCCTGTAATGTGCAAGTGGCGTTGGTGTATGACTGTGTGTACAGCTCACACCTACAAATGCGTGCATGATACAGCGACTATGTAAGAGAAGATGTCGTATTTTCTCTGTTAATAACTAGACGAAGAATTCCTAGTCCAGGTTTATTGACCTGCTGCTTCGTCAGGGTTTACTGTGAACCCAGAGCAGTTCTTTATTTACCGTAACAGGAAGCATAGTCGTGTGAAATAGGGGAAAGAGCAGACGGAACAAAAAAAGAGAAAAGAGCTGGCATCCCTTATATGGATGTGTTAAGGTTTCTGGACTCATCACGCATTAAAACCCTCTCCTGGACTCCTCTAATCTCCTTTTTTCACTTTGTCCTGGTTCACTGATGGTTCTTGAGCATTCTTGCTAGCTTTGTAAAAATCAGAACTTCTGGTCCCGTCTCACCTGTCTCAGGGATCAACGTGAACATTGCGGACAACAAGAACCGCACGGCGCTGGACATCGTGAAGGAAATGCCGTCTCAGAAAAGCCGCCAGATCGCTGCTCTCATCCAGGGTGAGTCTCCCTAAGTAAACCCCACGCGTGTGTGTATAATATTGTGACGTAAGCAGATTAATCCATGTCTGAATATCTAACCGACTGTGCTTCCAGCTTGATTGGATGTTTTGTAGCTCTTATTCTTAAGTTGACTTATTTTATCATTTTTTTGCGTGTGTAGCTCATACGAGCGGGCAGCCTCCCGATCTCCCACCTCCTCCAGCACCGCCTCCCCAGGAGAACCTAAGAAGGGGTCAAGGTCAGGAAGCAAAATGAGCATCTTATAGTCATTTCTAATACCTGGAGTTTGTTTCTACACAAACAAAAGGTCACCGTTTCTGTAGCGTATTGAGTGAAATTGTGTTCGCGCGTGTGTTTGTTTGTAGATGTATGTGGAGATGTGTGTGAGGAGAGCCCGTATGAAGCGCTGTTTGAAGCCACATCGTGTCACTCGTTGGACAGTCTGGCCAGCGGGAAATCATCAGATCGAGACTCGGGGAGACCGGACAGTGAAGCGGGCAGAGTGAGTAGTCGTATTCATGGATATTTTTTACTTTTACTCCACTACATCCTTACAACAAATATCTCTGCTAAACTGTATGTCTGCATGGTTGTTTAGTAATTGCGTAGCAGGTGTAATATCACAAGCAGAGATGGTTGCGGGTTCACAGTCGGAAGGACACAGATACAGACAGAGAGAGAGTTTTTATTATGATTTTAAAGTGAGCTAGTAAAATTCAGGGTGAATACCTTTTTGTACTTTTACTACTTTTCGTACAAATGTAATTGGAAGACGTCTACTTTTGCCGGAGTTAAAGCGGCATGGTGGTGTAGTGGTTAGGTTTTGAGTGAGCTTAAGAGGAATATGTTTAAATAGAGCAATGTGGGAATATGAGTAGGCTGTGCAGTTCCAGGCGTGTCCACTAGATGGCATGCACAGCTTTAAAGCAGGTTTTCTCATAGGGTCTGGCAGGTTTGGACAGTTTTTTAACTTTTCCTTTTAATAAATGAAATTACCATTTAAAACTATGTAATATTCAAATTTGTTGATGATCTCAAACATTTAAGTGTGGCAAATATGCAAAAAACAAACAAATAAATAAATAAAAATCAGAAAGGGGGGTAAATACTTTTACACATCACATCAATGTAGTACTGACGGTTGCCTTATAGATCTCCGAAATGTTCGACTTTAACAGTAATGACTACAGTAATGAAGGTAGTGTACGTAACCACAAGTACAGGTCAAATGGCACACAAAAGCCAATTGTACGACAGCAGGTAATTCATTCACCAAATATAAAGAATGACAGAAAATATGCATAATGTGTGGAAAACACTTTTTTTGTCTAATATTATGCTCACTGTTTGGGAAAAACGCTCTTATTTTGAGAAGACTCCTTATAGAGCCTAGGGGCTATAGATAGGAATAACAGGATGGACAAAAACAGCGAGTTTAACGAACTAATAGATTAATAAACAGTGTTGAGGGACGTTACTTTTTAAGAGTAAATATTTACATTACAAAATGACTGTCTTCAAAATGTAATCTGTTACATTGCTGCATTACTTTCTGATAAAAGTAACTAGTTTGAGTACTTTTTGAGTACTTTTCCACAATGAAAACTCATTTGTGCTTCCTCATGCATGTTGTTTTAGTCAAGACCTTTATAATTATTCTACCATCATCACTCAGCGAAGTTTGGCCCATAATCTATTAACTAATTAATATCCCTATATCACCTACGCGGTTTTGCGCGGTGGCTGTAAGTACGGTTCATCATGATTCACCGCGAGTCTCGGCGCTGTGATTAGGTTTCCATCTTTCCGCGCGTCGGTCCTCGCATAGTGAAACCGCGTAAGTGAGATAGGGGTATAACAGCAAGGAATAACAGAGTGGGGTGTCTTATCGGGGGGCGGGGCTCGTAGAAGGACTTTCTCACTCACACACTAATAAATTCGGAATGACTGCTGTCTGGCTCACGGATTACATAAATTGTCTGAATAACGGAATACATTTTTGAAAAGTAACTGAGTACTTGAATGGCGGACCTAACGCGTTAGATTACTTGTTACATCAAAAAAGTAATCCGAGTACTCGAACACTGTTAATAAATATATAGATTTTTTGAGAGATGAATACATTCCTAATGAAATATGAACGAACACATCATGCAAACATAGAGATTTGTATAAAAATTTCTTTTTTAAATAAGCAAGACACTCACTCCACCTTTGTGGGCTTATTTCAGTTTCATGATTAGCATGTTGCTAGCCTGATGCTTACATGATTAGCATGTTGCGAGCCTGATGCTAACATGATTAGCATGTTGCGAGTCTGATGCGAACATGATTAGCATGTTGCGAGCCTGATGCGAACATGATTAGCATGTTGCGAGCCTGATGCGAACATGATTAGCATGTTGCGAGCCTGATGCGAACATGATTAGCATGTTGCTAGTTCCATAATTAGCATGTTGTTAGCATGATGCTAACATGATTAGCAAGTGGCTATCATGATGCTAACATGATTAGCAAGTGGCTATCATGTCGCTAACATGATGCTAAAATCCACAGGGATCACCTGGTACGATATTATCACGATACCTATTTGATTGCCAATTTGATTGTATTGTGATTTTAATAAATTCTCTCCAACCACACAGGATGCTGTATTGCATGTTAATGTGTGAATCATTTAGAGCACCATCTGCAGGATCTTAAAGGAACTGCAGCGTTTTTAACGCCTCAAATGCATGTTAGCAAGCGTATATCAATAAAAAAATGTATTTTAAGAAATCAATGTTAAAGTCTGTTCCGTAATGAATAAAATACCACAAGAAATGTTGTGAGAAGTAACTAAATACATTTTCCCTCATATCTACTGTCTGAAAAGTCGTGTAGTCTCTGTGAGATCAGTTTTCTCCACATTTTCCATTCTTCTGCTGCTACCGTTGTCATTTCATGCTCTGGTGTCAGCGTTCAGGGTGTCTCTGAGCTGTCAATTTTCCTCCTGTCTAACTTTCCTATGGTCCAAAGTTGGCTCCATGTATGTGCTACTACAGATGCGTTTATTCCAGCAAATGTCACATATGTTTTTGTTAAAACATGAAAAACTTTGTGTCGAAATGAAAGGAATGAAAGGCAGTTCTGCCACCGGCTCGTGTTAGTTAATATATGGATGTGCGGTGCTTTGAAGCTCAAGTGGAAGTTAAACAGACTGTGGTCTGTAATTTCTGTGTGTTTTGTGAGGAAAAGAGAAGTAACCTTATAAACCGAGCTACAGAGAGTTATAAATAGAAAAGAGCAGAACACACCCGTGACTGTAACATACTGCGTGTGTAATGCAGGGAATGTTAGCATGAGTATACAGTGAATTTAAAGTGTGTGTGTGTTTGTGTGTTACAGTCATTTGTGAAAGACCGTCCTCCGCCTCCGTCCCACTCTGGAGGAGCAGCGCATGAGGAAGATCTCAGTTCTGAGGTAAACGATAACTGGTTCCTTAATTTCCTGATTTTAAAACGTTCGGGAAGACGTTTAATTTTCATTCATGCTCTGTTATTATCAATAACTAGACGTCATCACAAAAACGTGTAATGGTAAACGTGGAGCTTGTTTTTTGGTCCCGCTCGGCGCCGTGCTGAGATGCAGTGAGGTTTATGAGCTGAGCATGTCAAGGTATCGGTTGAGGCATGGGACGGTGAGGTAAAGCAGACTCCACAGTGTTTGTGTGTTAACTCAAACACCATGTCTGATTGTTTACTTCTGTATCGTCATGATCAGTGGAGTCTCGTGTCATTTATTTTATAGCCAAGCCCGCAGGAATACAGGACACAACAGACAGGGCAATGATTTGTTGATCTACCTGATGGAGCTGCTGTCTCTCTCACTCTCTTTCTGTCTGTGGGCCTCTGTCTTGTACTCTTTCTGCCTCTCTCTGTCTCTATCTCGCTCTCTGTCTTTGTCTCACTAGGTCTTTGTTCCTTCTCTTTTCTGTCTGTCTCGTTTTCTGTCTTTCTTTCACACTCTTCCTCTCTTTTTGTCTTCCTGCATGTCTCTCTCTGTCTCTGGCCTCTCCTTCACACTCTTTCTGTCTCTCTGTTTACGTGTGTCTCACGGTTTGTTCTCTCTCTCTCTCCCTCCCTCTCTTACCCCCCTCCCCTTCCCTCTGTAGGCGGTTTACACTAGCAGCAGTTTGGATGAGAGACTGGAAGAAGATGAGGATCATACTTATGAAACGCTGCACACAGCACGGACCAAACTCCCCAGTGACACACGTACAGGTAAAGCACACACACTATCTGAATCATGACACTCTCTACTTTGGTTGAGAGTGTTAGTGCGCCTCTCTTCACTCCTTAATCAGGATGTTTGTTCATGTTGTTGTTTTTCTGTGTAGATAAGGATTCTTCTGTCAAGCCTTCCAACCACCTCTTACCTCAGGTAACACCTCCAAAACACTCCAGTTTAATGGGGCAGTTTCTTCTGGGCGGAGGAGATAAGGGGTAGGTTCAGGAGCTAAGGGGATATGGGTTGTGGATAAGGTTTAGGGGTTATTGTATGGGTAGGGTTTAGGCATTAAGGATGGTGATATGGGAAAAGTGTAGGGGATAAGATTGAGCAGTGGCAGAGGAAGTGTTTGAAGGGCAAGGGTTTGAGTGGCCATGGGCATATGGTATGGGGTTAGAGGGCAAGGTTTTAGGGTGGTGGTAAGGGTTAGGCTAGGTTTAGGGACTGTAGTATGAGGTAAAGACAGGGTTTAGGGGATGTAATATGAGGTAAAGGCGGGGTTTAGGGGTTTGTAGTGTGAGGTAAAGGCGGGCTTTAGGGGTTTGTAGTGTGAGGTAAAGGCAGGGTTTAATGGTTGTAATATGAGGTAAAGGCGGGGTTTAGGGG
>QMIH01000004.1:1724588-1737963 GCA_003987875.1 Clarias batrachus | reverse complement strand
GGTTGTAATATGAGGTAAAGGCGGGGTTTAGGGGATGTAGTGTGAGGTAAAGGCAGGGTTTTGGGGCTGTGGTAGGGGTTATGGTAATGGTCGGGGTGTTGGGATGGTGGTAGGGTTTAAGTTGGAATTTACGGGTGGTCATAGACTTTAGGAGTAGGGTTTTGGGTTTGGAATGGAAATACAAATGTTGTTTTTGTGTGTGTGTGTGTGTTTGTGTGTGTAAGTAAGTAATCCCTCTTTGTCTTCATATTATAGCAGCGGAAGACCACCACTCCTAGTGACGTTCGACCTCCAGGCTCAAACACACACGCACTGAAGCCTCCAGGCAGCGCACTTCCATCTTCTGGAGGTAAGTGTGTGTGTTCGTCTGTGTGTATATTAGTGTGTGTGCATGCGCGTGTGTGAGTAATGACTGACTGGCTGAATGCACAACTTCATATGACTAAACACGCCCATAAGCTTATAAATACACACACAAACACACACACACACATACATGCACACATCAATCAGAGTGAACAATAATCATGATAATCAGAACCGTTTACACACTCTTTATAGTAGCTTGTGTGTATGTGGACGTGGTAGGTGTGTCCTCCTTATCTGAATGGATCAGTCTCACAGGACACATTAGTACACCCCTCCACCTCCTCCTGTCACTAAACTAACAACTGTATTAAAACACACACTCCTCAGATCCTCTATTCCAAATGCCTGGCAGGCTGCACATGCTGTATGAGCTGTAATAACACTCTGCAGCTGCCACACACACACACACATACACACACACACACAGCAGGGTGTAAACCAAATGCAAATGTCTGGGCAGTGTGTTAGAGTGCGCCTCGCCATTTTCCTGACTGAGAGCTTCGAGGAAACAGGCGTGTGTGTGTGTATACAGGTGTGTATTATATATATTTATATATGCTCCTGTTTTTAATATATTTATTTAATTATAAATTATTTCTCCATGTCTGTGGCTGTGTCCGTAATCACATTCTGCACTTCTTCAGCAGTAGGCAGTCAGTAGTAATGAAGTGAGGATGTGGTTTGAGACAGAGCCGAATATAAGCAATTGATCGCTGCTGTAGATTTGCAGCTTATACCACCTACACTCTTTTTTTAAATTTATTTATTTATTTAAGGCTGCTAGCTAATATGTGGATTGAGACATAGCCCATGACTATATTCTTTCCAAAAGCTTCATACAGCTGGAATGTGGCTACACCTGGAGATCCATGTGTTGATGATGTACTCAAGTGGTTGCATGTGCAACCCAAACCGCACTACGTAGCGGAGTTTACGTGCGTTTCTCAGAAATCTATTTGTTTAAGCTAAAAATTGTCAGCTAACATACCGTAATAATGAAACATTTAAAACAACAATAAATTATTTTAAAACAATAATAAGTCGCATGCGATTGCAGGTAGTCCCCGACTTACGAACATAGTTACGAATTTCTGCAGATACGACCAGACGCCAGTTCTACTTCCGGTTCAATCGTGGAAGTATCTCACATGTATTTTACAAAAGATAGACACTGCAGTGCACTAGATATATTTACTATTATATACAATATTTTCAGTGTGTAAGTGAACGTATAAAAAAATTTCAATTAAACAGTCCGGAAGCACGATGATAGAAAATGTCTGTCCTGTAAAGCTGACCCAATTGTGAATAATCCTAATATTAGAGAATCCTCAACAAAACCGAGTTCACAGTCCAATACAGTGGAAAACAGCTCTGAGACAAAATAGCATCTGTTCAAGCACACCGTTACATTTGCGATTTGTGAGCTTAAGTACCCATGTTTTAAAAGGCTTGTCTGTGGCACATGATGGCAGTGTGGGGAAAGGGGACAGATTTAATCAAGTCAAGTAGGCTTCTTTTGTTACTTCAACCAGATACAGTTTAGTACACAGTGAAACAAAACAACGTTCCTCCAGGAACTCCAAGGTGCTACATACAACATAAATTGACACTAACTAGATAACTAAGAAACCTAATAAGCTGGCTAACTGAGACAAGACAGATTGACATGACGGCATCAATTAACAACATAAATTAACAAAAAATTAACTAACTTGGAGACCTAATTAGCCGGCTAGCTGGTACAAGACAGATTGACATTTTAAGTTAACAAAGAACTATCTAAGTTTTTTTGTTTGTTTGTTTTTTGATGGTGATGAGTTGAGGTAGTGGGAGGAGAAACAGTAAACGTTCCGTAATTAGCAGCAAGGGTAAAAAATTGTTGGTGCTAATTAGCAATTGGTGAGTATTGTGCAATTTGTCAAGTGGATTGGTATGCTTTACATTGTATATTCATGTCCAAGGCATATAAGACTCATTTTGTCGGACTTGAGAACAAATCTGACCTACGAACAGAATTCGTTCACAAGTCGAGGACTTACTGTACTGAATAAAACCAGGTCTATCTCTGAGAGTGCTCTTTCAGTTATTCTCAACAACGATAATTTAAACAGAAAGCAATAACAACAGGCTTACTTCCTCTGACGAAGTGGTGTGTACTGAGGCAGACAGTGTATTGAGGGCGTGTTGAATTTGCTTGGCATAAAGTACAACACACTCTCTGTACTGCGGTTAACAAAGCCAGTGATGTCGCCAATCAAGAATACTGTATTTTACACATCGTATTTCCATTGCGAAATATATTTTGACTTAAATGTAATGGCTTCGAAAAGGCAGCACGAATTGTAAACACAGAGATTCATGGAAGAAATTCAGCGCAACATCCGACTCCATCAATACAAATGGCGTTTTGTCTTGAAGCTTGTTTCAAAATATGTACATCAGTAAACCTAAAACATTCTATACAGTACCACTCAGTCATAGGTTAAGGATCTTTCTCAAGAGACCTTCAGAGGTACTTTGTTGGTGCAGGGGCTTGAACCCCATGACCTTCCAATCAGTAATCCAAAGCCTTAACCGTTCCAATGTTGCAGAGTTAAAATTTAGCGTCCATCCATGTCAGTTCCTGCTTGCTAAATAATTCATGAATTAATTTGCGTGAAGAACACGCTATGTATCTACGCGAACACACACATGGCGGCAAGCATGCTGTACTCTAGAGGGCGATAAAGAGTCTATAAAACATTTCCAGTAACACTTTTACTCTATAGTTTTTTATGTTTAAATTACATTATCTGAAAGCATGTTTATAGTAAAAGAGAAGGTGTTTAAAATAATTCCCATGGCTCGATCAGGAAGCTGAACAGCTCTTCCCCTCTATGTGCACAGGCTTATTTATTTTTTCTTCCTTTTATTTTCGACGCCCTATATTTGCATGACCAAAGCAGCTCTGCTATAGATTCATCAAACTGCTGGTGTTCTGGTGTGTCAGTACGCAGAGGGGAACAAAAGAAAGAAAAGAAAACTAGCCTCTGCGGTGAGTTGACCAGCATGCCCTTTACTGCAACGCTCAGAATGCAGCATCATGCTCTTGGATTGCGTTATAAATTTTGCCGTGACACATTCCTGACTGCAACAACGTGTGAAATCTTCCCCGTGAACCTGGAAGAGACGCAGGGTATGTTTTGACTTCGATATGCAACCCCCACCGGGCAAGCGCGAGAGCTGACACCGGGATGTTCTGGTTAGTCGTAAAAATGGCTAATCCATAAGAGGGCAGAGGGACAGAGATCTGAAATGCCTCCTGATGAGGATCCGATTATTTTCGAACACGCTCGAACACCACAGAGAGACAGTTGAGACAGTTTTCTGTTTTTCTTTTATGCTTGAGGTTAATTCGTCTCGATGCAAATCAAGACGCTCTTGCTCGATTTGGCACGACCATTTCCATCCAGAGTTGCATTATCTTCCCTCCAAGATCGTGTACCGATGATCATCGTGATATCGAAAGATTCTCAATACGTTTAAGGTCTGGACGCTGTGGTGGCCGAGCCATGTGTGAAAATGATGTCTCATGCTCCCTGAACCAGTCTTTGGCAATTCAAGCCTCGTGACCCCCTGGCATCGTTGTCTTGGAATTAGGGCTGCAACAACTAATCGATAAAATCGATAATTATCAATAATGAAATTCGTTGTCAACAAATGCCGTTATCAATTAGTTGGACTGCTCACGTTACTGAGGAGTGCGACCACAAGATGCACAAATACACAAAGATACACAGCCGCTCGCGCAATGGAGGTTACAGAAGCGTCTGCAGAAAAAAGCGCGCGCCTATGGCGTTATATTCCTGCCACAATTCGCGTGCAGTGTCTCCACTGCGCGCTTAACATGTTCTCCATGCACGCGCGACTTCTCGATTCTGTCCGCAAGCAACATTTATTTTCTGTGCGCGCGTGACTCTTTGTGCAGTGTTACAAACCTGTCACAAAACCAGCTAATCACAGACTTCCACACACGGCTTCTGATTGGCTGTTCCTTCTCTATCAGCTGGCAATATCTGCAATTATTGTTAAAATGCTGTATTTTGCGTACTCAAATGCTGTTATTTATTTATTTTTTGAAAGAGACAAGTCACCATACGAGTTCATTCAAAAAAGAAATCCCCCATGCCCTCCACAACAAGCAGCCACTATAACAGATGCCATTCATTATAATAAGAGTACAACAATTGTTTAGCTTTTTTTAGTTATTTATTTATATTTTGGATATTTAGAGGAGTTTCACTGTTCAAAGACAAATTTTGTCTTTAAGGTTTAAAATGTCAAAATTAAAGATCATTAAACTATATATGTCTGTGCATTTTTTAAAGTTTAGTTTTATATACAACTAATACCCTGATTTATGGTTTTATATAGTTATAAGCAAATCATCAAATTAAAGAAGCGTTTAGCTCTTATCAGATTAATTGAAAAAATAATCGCCCAACTAATCGATTATTAAAATAATCGTTAGTTGCAGCCCTACTTGGAATATGGCCGTGCCGTCAGGAAGGAAAAAAAAATATTGAGGGAGGGGGGGGGCTGGTCATTCAGTACATTCAGGTCGTCAGCTGACTTCATTTTTTGCCACATAACGTTGCTGAGTCTCGACCTGAGCAACTGAAGCAAAAGCAACACCTGATCATAACACTGTCCCACACAGCCTCGTACAATAGCCACTAGACATGATTGATGCTTCATCTGCCTCTCTTCTTACCCGCATCACTCTGGAACAGGGTAAATCTGGACTCATCAGACCACATGACCTTTTTACAATCCTCCACAGGCCAATCTTTATGCTTCCTAGCAAACTGAAGCCTTTTTCCCCTTGATAAGACTCGCTGATAAGGCTACACAAATGTTTAGTCCTAATCCCTTTAGTTCTCTTCACATTGTTTGTGTGGAATACTCTTACTTCCACTATTAAACATAGCCATCAATCCTACTGTTGTTGTTTGTTTTTTTTGTTTTTTTTTCTACGATGCGATTTCCCTAAGCGTTAAGGTGATCTCCATCCGACCTCATTTCTTTCTTGAAGATGATTCATGAAGTCGATGGTTCATCACTATCCTTCCTGCGTGTTTTTTTTTTCAGCGCTCAATTCATTTTTAGTAGTTATAGTAGTTTGACCAATTTGACCCTTCTGAAGCAGAGTAACATCTTTGCCGCGACCACACGATATGATATGATACGTCTTCTGACATGGTTGTTTAAGGAATTAGAAACTTCTCACTGCACCAGCTGGGGTTAAATAACTTGTTGCAGCTGAAACGTATTAATCACTGCAGTGTGGAAGGATCTTAAATATTTGCTCAGTTAAATCCAGGTGGTGACTTTTTTTTTTTTTTTGCTTTTTTGACCGTTAAGTTATGTTTACGATCAGTTAGCTAGCTAAATTTAGTAATGTTAGCCTGTTAATGAAGCCATAAGCGCATGAGGAATATGCAGATGATATCCGGTAGCACATTCGTAAGTCCGATTTGTTCTCAAGTCCGACAAACCGAGTCTTGTACGCCGTTGACACGAATATACAGTACAGACCAAATGTTTGGACACACCTTCTCATTCAAAGAGTTTTGAGTAGAGTAATTTGTATTATGGCAAGAAAAGAGCAGCTAAGTGAAAAAAAAAGACGAGCGACCATCATTACTTTAAGAAATGAAGGTCAGTCAGTCCGAAAAATCGGGAAAACTTTGAAAGTGTCCCCAAGTGCAGTCACAAAAACCATCAAGCGCTACAAAGAAACTGGCTGACATGCGGACCGCCCCAGGAAAGGAAGATCAAGAGTCACCTCTGCTGTGGAGGAGAAGTTCATCCGAGTCACCAGCCTCAGAAATCGGCGGTTAACAGCAGCTCAGATCAGAGAGCAGGTCAATGCCACACAGAGTTCTAGCAGCAGACACATCTCTAGAACAACTGTTAAGAGGAGACTGTGTGAATCAGGCCTTCATGCTAGAATATCTGCTAGGAAACCACTGCTAAGGACAGACAACAAGCAGAAGAGACACGTTTGGGCTAAAGAACACAAAGAACACAATAAAGAAAACTCGCTGAATGAGAAGGTGTGTCCAAACTTTTGGTCTGTACTGTACATGTAAAGCATTCCGATCCACTTGACTAAATCACTGTCCCCTTTTCCCCACACTCCCATCGTGTGGCCAAAAAACATAACTGCGACTAAGGAAATGAACCTCTCAAATGAAATGTAACAACCGTGTCGTCTCTGCGCCTTTAAATCGCGAGGGGAATCCCGGACGCCATTTTGTCTCGGAGCTGTTTTCCACCGTATTGGACTGTGAACACTGTTTTGTTGAGGATTTTCCGAAATTAGGATTATTCACCATCAGGGGGCGCTTTACAGGATGGATGGACATTTTCTATCATCGTGCTCCCGGACTGATTCATTGAAACCGATGAGGCCGACTCGTTTCTCCCACAACCCCCACACTCACATACACATACGATATACTGGAATTTAGACATTTTATTCGTTTGTATTACACACTGAAAATATTGTATATAATAGTAAATATTGGTCTCTGGTGCACCGCAGTGTCTATTTTTTTCTACAATACAAGTGATCGAACTGGAAGTAGAACAGCGTTCCATCGGTGCTGGATGCTTACGATGTCGTAACGGCGGTACAGAAGCCAGCCAATCAGGAGCGTCACTTAAACTCTCATGTGGTAGAAACGTGTACCAGTGGTCTTCCATGAGTCAGAGTCTTCCTTGTAGATGTTTTTTATTTTTTATTTTTTTTTATTTGTGGGGAAGTTGGAAAGGTTGAGTATACACCAGGAAAGGTATGAAAGAGAAGGAGGGAAAGTTAGAAAGTAAAGACGACGAGACCTACTGTAGAGAAGGAAGATGAGGGAGATGAAGACCAGAAGGTGGCGCTGTTGCAGCATAGCGGATGCCAACCGCCTGTGAACACCAAAAGCAAGAACAAATAAAAGCCAGAGTAATGACATGAGCGTGGTGTGTGGTGGTGGTGGTGTTTTTGTTCTTCACAAGGGTTTGGGTGGACCCCTGACTGCATGACTTCATGCAACTATAAACACGCCCACGCACTTTTTCCTTTACACTTGGTCTTTCGGTGGCTGCGTCCCAAATCACATATACACACACACACACACACACGAACATGTTAAATCCGACTAAATCACTGAAGTCTAAACCTTTATAATATGCAGGTGTGATTTGGGACACAGCCGGTGGTGTGATGTAGCAAGTGTGCATTTCTGCCGAGCTCGTTGCTATGGTAACATTAACAAGTAAAGCAGTGCTGTGAGTGCGTAAAAGTTAAACAGGATACGCACGATCACAGATGTTGGTGTACGTTGTAATTTGGGACGCAGCCCACGAGTACGAGGTGTTCGACGCTCAGGATAACGGACTGGAATGAGTGTGTGGGATAAATGAGTCGACTTCCGGACCCTCCGTGGCTTGATGTTGATGATGATGTCATCTAGCTCCTCCCATTCGGAACGTTGGAGAGGACGGCGTTCGTCCACTGGACACAGCGCACGCGCGCCTGTTGATTTAAGTGCAGAGGTTAGAGGTTGGCTGTGACATCAGTGCCTGTTACCAAACACCATGACCTTTTCACACACACACACACACACACACACACACACACGCACATTCGCGTGCACGCACTTCACTTCCAGCCACTTCAGCATGTGTTATGGCTCTCTGCCCGGCTGCCTGGTGTGTGTCCGAGGTACAGAGCTGAGTTCGAGTTAGGTGTGTGTGTGTGTGGAGTGTTAAACGTAGAGAATGGCTCCTCGAGGACGGTGCTTTGTTTAAGGTAAGAGAAAGAGAATGAACGAGGGACCGACGGGAGTAGAAAAATGAAAAATGCATAGATTGATAAAAAGATGGTGAGAGTCTGTGAGAGAGAGAGAGACAGATTAGTAAAAAGTGAGACAGACAGAAAGAAAAGGAGAGGATTTATAGAACGAGAGACGGTTTAGTAGAGAGAGACAGAGGGTTATTGAAGATTATATAAAAAAGCGTGGTTAGTCTGAGAGAGAGAGAGAGACAGAGGAGTTGGTTCCCCAAGAACAAGTCTCATACTACAAGAATGCCAGCTGTGTCCAGCTGTCTCTCTCTCTCTCTCTCTCTCTCTCTCTCTCTCTCTCTCTCTCTTCGTCTTATTCTCTCTTATTCCAAACTGCAGACAATAGCAGATCTGTTCCACAGGGACGTGGGTGGGTGGACTCCTGTTAGCTGGTGTAGATGTAGCATTGTAACATTCTTTCTCTCTCTGTCTTCCTCTCGTCTCTATACCAGAGAGCTCAGCCGTGCCCGAGCAGTTCACCGGTCTTCTTCACGGATCGTCACCCGTCGTCGACTCGCGGGAAGGACCGGAGCCCCCGCGGGTGCCCGCCGATCCCGCGGCCCCCAAGTGCCCGCCGTCGGTTTCCATGGCAACCGTCCGGACAGACCCGGACCCCAAGGCCATCTACGCTACCGTGAACAAAGAGCCACGCGACTCGCCGAGCCGGACCCGTCCCGGGGACCTGAGGCTCTCCCGCAGCCTGTCCAAATCCGACTCGGACCTGTTGTCGACTCCGCCCACCGAAGAGGAGGCGGGGCTGAGCGGGCGCAGCGAATCCGTGTCCAACTGCAGCGCGGCCAAGAGGAGGATGGAGAAATCGCCGTCGTTCACGTCCGAGTGGGACGAGGTAAGAAGCTCATGTGACGCACGTCATGAAAACTTAACCTGTCTGTTGTTTTAATGTATTTTAGATTCCAGTTTGTAATTTTATAGAAAGATCAATTCTCCAGGACGTCACTGAATCTAGAATATTCTGTCTCTAAGATATCTGGACTCTGCATCGCCTGGGTCGTGCGCCCCTGATGTTCTCTTTACATTTTTCAATACCACAGCATGGTTGTTTTCTTAAAGGAGGCGTGACCTCTGCTTTTAAGTGAAGGAGACGTGGTCTCTGTGTATCAGTGAAGGAGGCGTGGTCTCTTTGACTGTGTGTCAGTGAAGGAGGTGTGGCCTCTGCTTCTCGGTGAAGGAGGTGTGGCCTCTGGCTGCTTCTCAATGAAGTAGGCGTGGCCTGTGTTTTAGTCTCTGTGAAGGTGTGGCCTGTGCGTCTCGGTGAAGGAGGTGTGGCCTGTGTCTTAGTCTACTTGAAGGAGGTGTGGCCTGTCTTAGTATCAGTGAAGGAGGCGTGACCTCTGACTCTCAGTGGAGGAGGTGTGGCCTCTGCCTTAGTCTCAATAAAGGAGGTGTGGTCTCTTTCTCAATCTCAGTAAAGGAGGCAGGGCCTCTGTCTCGTCAGTAAAGGGGGTGTGGCCTCTTACTCATTGTCAGTAAAGGAGGCGTGGTTAGTTTCTGTCTCTTGTCCCGTGTCCATATGTCTTATTATCAGTTTGTCACTGTTCTTGGTCATGACTGGCTGGTTTGCTTTGAGTGACTGTGTGTGTGTGTGTGTATGAGAGAGAGAGAGAGAGAGAGAGAGAGAGAGAGAGAGAGAGAGACAAAGCCTGCTTATGCTAATCCAGCACTTTTGTTTAGGGGGGAAAAAGGGTAGGCACACACACACACGGACGTGTGAAGGCTGATATTCAGAGTGTAAAAGCTGGAGGTGAAGGAGTGTGTTCTCTGTTCCCTTACTCACTACACTGTACTGATGGCTGCCGTCAGATCTGCGTTTGTAAGTATCTCCTTCACTGAGATAAAACACACACACACACTACCCAGCTGACGCGGTGTCAGAGGGCCAGTTAGCTCACTCACACTGTTTACTTGCTCTGTGAGACTTCCATAGAGACTGAGGTGGCCTGTGGTTTGGGACGGAGCCACACACCAGGTGTCAGGTGTAGTGTGTGTGCTTGTGTGCGCGTGTGTGTGTGTGTTTGGAAGCTTCATGCATAACAAGCTGGGTTTCTGAAGCGGGTGCACTACAGACGCTACAATCTGCACGACAGCCGTCTGTGATTTGGGACACGACCTGCGATGGAGGTTTGGATAAATACAGAAGCTGTAGTTTTACATCATTTAGTTGATGTTCTTTTGTGTGTGCGTGCGTGTGCGTGCGTGTGCGTGCGTGTGTGTGTGTGTGTTTGGAAGCTTCAGGCGTATCATGCTGCATTTCTAAACGCTGCACACTACAGGTGCTACTACAGCCGTCTGTGTTTTGGGACACAACCCGTGAGGAGGTTTGGAGAAATACAGAAGCTGCAGATTTACTTCATTTTGTTGATGTTTTTTTTTTATTTCTGCTCCTGTGTGTGTGTGTGTGTGTGTGTGTGTGTAAGTGAGAGAGAAAGAAAATGCCTCCTGACGTCCCTTTTGTTTCCAGAACCTGGCACACACACTTATTCTCTGCCCACGTCTGCTGGAGCGTCTCAATTTTTCTTTCAAAAGAACACACACACACACACACACACACACACACACACACACACACACACACACGGCTACTCTTCAGCTGTTGACCTGTGAACTCTTTCTTGACCTTTGACCTTCTGGTTGTTTGAGCCTGATTACCACGGCGAGGCCTCGGCGGTTCCTCCTCTCCGTCTGTCTCTGAAAATCACGAGTTTTCCTCCTTTGACGTTTTTCCTTCCTTTTTTTTCCTTCACTCTTTCCTCTGTTTTAATTTTTTGTCTCCAGTCCTTATTTCTACAATAATTTTTAACATTTTTTTCTTTTTGTTTTTTTTCTTTCCCTCCCTTTTTTCCTTCTATATAATTCCATTTATTCATTTGTTTCCCTTCTTTCCTTCCTTTCCTCTTTTCAGTAAAATAGTATCCTTCTTTTTACTTCCCTTTTTCATTTACTTCTTTCCATCATTTTATTTTTCTGTTTCTTTCTTTCCTTCATTCGGTTTTTTTCCTCCAGTCCTTCTTTCTAAAATTCTTATTTTTAGTCTAAGGTTTTTTTTGCATCCCTTTTTATTTTTATTTTTTTTGCTTTTTTTTCTTTCCCCATTTAATTGTTTTTCTCCTCTTTTTACTCTCTTTGCTCATTCTTTTGATCCAAATTTTTTTGATATTTTTAGTTTCCTTCCTTTCCACTTTCCTTCCTACTGTTCTTCCGTCCCTTCTTTTTTTTCATTAAAAATGCATTTTGGTGTCCTTCCTTCTTTAATTCCCTTTAGTTTAACGACTCAATTTCGTTACTTTTCTGTTTCCTTACTTGCTTCCTTTTTTCCATTTTTTTTGTCTCCAGTTCTTCTTTCTAGTTTTTTTTACATTCAGTTCTTTTCCTCCCTTTCCTCCTTTCTCTTTTAAATTTTTACAGTGATGTTTTCCCCCCCCCCTCGCTTTCTCATCCATATAATTCCATTTTGTTGATTTTTGCTTTCCTTTCCTCCTTCCTCCCTTTCCTCAATTTTTGCATACAAATACCTTTTGATATTTTTGATTTCCTTCCTTTAATAAACTCCATTTTTGTTACTTTTCTGTTTCCTTCCTTTTTTTTAAACTTTTGTTTCCTTTCTTGCCTCCATCTCTCCTTATTTACTTACTCATTTGATTTTCTCCCACCAGCTATCTTGTAGCCGTTTAGCTTCCTCCAGTTTCCTCCTTTTACGTTCATGTGAAAGTTGATTTTGTCCCAGCAGAGACCGAGGCGCTACTCGTCCGATTGGCGGAGACGCTCGTCCCCACACAACGTAAGGTTATTGCTGACTCTCTGCGCTGCTGTCTCTCTCTCTCTCCCCTCTGCTACCTCTCTCTACCTTTGCTGCCTCTGAGCTCAGATCATGTGACCTGACGCATGGACGGGTGAAGGGCTGACGTTTCTCAGTAGGAGTGAATATTCAGACCTGCCTCTGAATATTGTTGACCATGAACATCACTTACTGGTTTCATCACTTCCTGGTTTTCCTTGAGATGGCTGAACTGCTTATAAATAAATAAATAATCATGAGGTGTGCTGCTGATCTGCAGCGTTACAGTCGTGTGTTCAGATCTGTTCCAGCGCTCCTGTCGGCTTCAGAGCTAAACGTCGTTCTTTATCACGCGGACGCGCGGTAACGCTCTCGTCTTCTCAAGAGAGGAGTGGAGGGCGTGTGATCATGAACATCTACAGTATCGATCCACGTCTGTCTCTAGTGTCTTCTTCTTTATTGGCTCTGTTTTTAGTGCTTTCCATCATGTGTGTATCTGTTTGTCTGTTTATCTAAACCTTCCCTGTCTGATCAACAAAAAAAAAAAAAAAGTCACCACTTCAGAAGGGTCAAATTATTGGGCTGCATCAAGCAAAGACAACAACTAAGGAAATATTAGAAATTATTTAATACTGAAAGTAACATTTCCATACACACACACACACACAGTGTGACAATGTGAGCTCTAAGGCCTAAACAGCTGCATGTCCTCTAGGAAAAAAGGTCATGTGACCTGATGAGTCCAGATTGAGTCTATTCCAGAGTGATGGGCTTGGGGGGGCGGGGGGGGGTTGGGTAAGAAGGGAAGCGCATGGAGCGATGCTCCCGTCACGCATAGTGTCCACTGTACAAGCCTCTGGAGACAGTGTTATGATCTGAGGTTCCTTCAGTCGCTCAGGTCGAGACTCGGCAACGTTATGTTGTAATAAAATGAAGTCACATGACCACCTGAATGTACTGAATCACCAGCACATCACATCTGTGGAGTTTCTCTTCCCTGATGGTACGAGATGTTCTCAAAACCACTTTCACAATCTGAGGTCTGGAATACATGAGGAATCATTTTCACACATGAACTGGACGTCTCACTGTGTGTGTCATCGAAGCTAAAGGTGACGGACTGAAAAGTGTGCAATGATAGGGTTTTTTTTTTTTGATCAGGCACCATATTTTTCTCTCCTTCAGTCTGTCCCTTCTTTAATCTGTCCTCCTTCAGTCTGTCCCTCCTTCTGTCTGTCCCTCCTTCAGTCTGTCCATCTTTAATCTGTCCTCTTTCTGTCTGTCCCTCCTTCAGTCTGTCCATCTTTAATCTGTCCTCTTTCTGTCTGTCC
>QMIH01000004.1:1703287-1723898 GCA_003987875.1 Clarias batrachus | reverse complement strand
GTCTGTCCCTTCTTTAATCTGTCCTCTTTCTGTCTGTCCTTCCTTCAGTCTGTCTCTTCTTTAATCTGTCCTCTTTCCGTCTGTCCCTCCTTTACTCTCTCTCTTTCTTATTGTCCGTCCTCCAGTCTGTCCATCTTTTTCTCCCTCTCCTTCAGTCGGTCACTCCTTTAGTCCGTCTCCTTCGTTCTGTCCCTCTTTTAGTCTGTCTCTCCATCTTTTACTCTGTCCCTCCCTTACTCACACACCTTCATTCTGTCCCTCGTTCAGTCTGTTCCTCCTTTACTCTCTCTCCTTCACAATGTCCCTCCTTCAGTCTTTCCATCTTTTCCTCTTTCTCCTTCAGTCTGTTCCTCTTTTACTCTCATTTACTCGGTCTCATCTTCGCTCTGTCTCTACACTCTCTCCCTCCTCCAGACATACTGTCTCTGCGCACCCCCCCCCACACACACAGACACAGAGAGTTGGAATAAACCATTGCGGATCATTAGCGGGAGGATCTGTTGTCTTCTCTCTCTCTCTCTAAAGCTGAAATGACTTTTCCCTGAATGCGGGTAGCTGCTCATGTCTGGCTGTGCTGCTTTAGCATGTGAGGGTTTGGCATGCAGCTAATACCGGTGAAAAGATTGATGATTCTGAGAAATATCGCATTACACCAGCAGCTCTTTTCCCGGGCAGCTCGTGTTTCCTGGATGTCAGATGCTGAAGACGGATCCTCCGCTCATTAACGAGCAGTGCGTTGATTTGCCAGTCGGATCACGTCCTCGCCCGCGTGTCCAGAATAAGCCTCAGATCTGATGCTATTCCTGTCGTCTGGTTCTCTCCGTTTCAGATCGAGAAGATCATGACGCTGATCGGAGCGGGGATCGACTTCTCCAAAGAGCAGGAGAGCGGCTTGGCAGGTAACGTCACCGTCTGACGAGGCTGACTTTAACCCCGCGCTCTGAGAGCAGCCATGCTGTGTGCTTGACTTTCTCACATCCTCCAGCCTCGCCCGCGTCACCGCTAGTAAAAAAAATAAATAAAAAATCACACTGCTGCTGGTGGGAACGTGAGTCACATTAATGGCTTTGTTTTTTTTGTCCATGTCTTTTGTGCCAGTGCAAAAACAAGGTCATTAACGCTCGATTGTTTTTACTTTAGGGAAAAACAAAAGGGTGTGGCCTAAGTCATGCACATGAACTTGGCACCATGTAGACGTGTGGAGAAGCGGAAATTTGTGCGTCCTGCATTTACATTTTTAGCCATAAAGCCTGTGCTTTAAAATATATCATTATTATTTTTCTTAAATTAAACTGGTATGGATATTCGCTCACGTCTAGATCCAGATACAAATCAGCAATACGCGTTTTAAATACGTTAATTTAAAATCGACTAGCTTGTTTTGGGTCAATGTTGGGAAAAAGTTAGTAAAAAGATTTGGGGGCGGGGTTAAGTACGGGCATAGCTATAATTATTTAAAAATAACTAACTAAGTAAATAAATAAATACGGCTGCTGTGGAATTAAAGTAGATATTGTAGCTCTTAAGTTAGATATATGCAGAAATTTTTTAATGTAGCTACTCAACCTGTACTCAATCTGCTAGCTACACTAGATGCAATTCAACAACATCAAAACTGTTCTGGTTAAAACACCGGTTCTGCCTATTTTCACAAAAACAGGGAAACATTTGACTTAAGTTACATCAAAAATGGCGCTTGTTAAAGGCCTCCGATCTGCCTTTTTCTCCAAACCATGCGAGCGAATTAGTCCAAAGCCGCTCATTACACACACTTACATCAGCCTCAAAACATTGCGAGTGTTATTATTTGAAAACCGTATGCATTAGAAGCCATTAGAAGTGTTCGTTAAGTGCCTCAGCTTTATTAAGCTCATATTAAGCTTTGATCTGGGGCCTCGACTCATCCAAGTCATTGTGAGTTAATTTTTCGTTTGCCTCCTCTGACTTTTCCCTCGAGGTGTGGGGATGATATCGGACCAGTCGGTGGGTGACTGGCTGGAGCGTGCGGGACTGCCGCAGTACGAGAGTAAACTGCTGCTAAACGGCTTCGACGATCTGAGATTCATGGTAAGCGAAACTTAACAATTTGAATTATTTTTTTTATTTCATAGCATCTTGCACAAAATTGAACGTACTACATTTACATCTTGGAGCCTTCAACAAGCTACTGATGTCCTACTGTATGTAGAACTGTAACAAGCTGACAACTTCATACTTGCTAGCCCACTTGTACGCTGATTAGGCAGAAATTTTATCATAAGTCTGCAGAGCTTCTTATGGACCATAGGTGGAAATTTTTTTTTTTTAAATCTGAGGAAAAAGAAACAGAACATGGGATGCAAAAAAAAGGGAACTGAGACCCGAGTGAGGTTGACTCTTCAACATTACTGATTTACAGCAGTTTTCTCACCATTTATTTAATTTATTTTTTACAAGATCTCGCCAATATTTTTTTTTTTTTTCGGCGAGATCTCGCCAACATTTTGTGTGATTGTTTAGATTTCTTTTTTTCTTCCTTCTCCAGTTGTACATATATATTTTTTGTGTCCCATGTCCGGTGATAACATTTTTTTAAACTATTATTAGTATTTCTTTATCCATATATCCATCTAGAAGCTCTGTATAAGTCAAAGCAAGAAAGTTATAATTAAAAGTGGAACAGAGAATTTTTTTCATTAATTGTACGAATAACCTCCAAATTGTGTAAAATGTCCTGAAAAGGAGTGGATTAAATCAGGGCCTTTGGGAAAAGTTTACACAGTCAAATGAAGTGAGAAGGCTTTTTATAAACAATCCATGCATCACTTAAGCTCCTGGGGAGGCGGAGCCTTGTGGACGTGTGGGAATGGCAGCAGGAGCTCATGGACCAAGAAAAAAAAATAACTGAACCGTTAAACCAGCCTTTGGGGGGGGGGGAGGAGATGGGGTTCAACTCTGTGCTTTTCTTTAACATCCCTTATACACTTTTCACATTAGAATAGATTTCCGCATTTCTCTTCCTCTGCTGCGTATTTTCAAACTCAGATTAGATATCGGCTCAGGGAGCTCTGAGGCCGTGATCACACTAGGGATTCGGGAACGAATCAAAGTACACTGAACCTCGAATCTGGTACGTTTGTGTAGTGTCGAACCCTCGGTGCTGAACTGCTCGGCCATAGCGGATAAAGATAAAGGTCATGCTTGCTGTTGTCTCCAAAATATCAGTAATGTCCGGTATCGTGTGAAGGTCGACGCTGTTCTTCATTGTGAAAACAACTAGGTGCCATCTGCTGTACCGGAGTGTGTGAATAAAAAGTTTGACCAGGCCTCTCCCGAACCATCCCGGGTCGGCATCGTGGAAAGAATCGTCGACGGCTTCACGTGCATCGAAGGAAGAACGTGTTGGCCTACGCCTTTCCCGGTTATTAGCTGTCGGTGATGTAGGAGCAGGAAAAGAAAATCAGAGAGAATCTAATCTGATGTGGCTAGAGTTAGAGCCTCTGAAAGAGAAAAGCCTCTGTTTCCAGAAACACTTTGTTTTCTTTTCCAAGCTCCTAATCAGAGCCGCCTGCTAGTGTATCCGTGTTTTAATTAGTGTCGAAGATTTCAGCGGGAATCTGGATTAAAATAGACTCGTAAACAAATGAGTCATGACAAACTAAACAGGGAATTCTAATTGAGTGTGTGTGTGTGTGTGTGTGTGTGTGTGTGTGTCTAGGGGAGTAATGTGATGGAGGAGCAAGATCTGAAGGAGATCGGGATCACAGATGCGACTCACAGGAGGAAGCTGCTGAACGCTGCTCGCACACTGCCAAAGGTATCACACACACACACACACACACACACACACACTGGATAAGATTATAATCCTCTCACAAGTCTAAAGAGCCACCTCTAATTAAAGTCCATTTTAAATTCAACACTCACTCTAACAAAATACTCTCGTAGTAGATACAGAGACGGAAGTACACACATAAACGCACTCGTGTTGCTGTTTCATGGAGATGAGGACACTGGACAATCGAGAATAAACCCAGGAAGAATACGAACACTAATAAGAACACTAACGCTGCTGTGTTTAGGCTGTTAATGTTAACGAGTTCAACATGCTCGTGTTTGTAGTAAGACGACGTGTGTGTGTGTGTGTGTAGGTTAGAAGCTGTGACTGCAGCGTGTCCCTGTCCTCCTGGTTAGACTCACTGGGTCTGAGCGAATACTTTCACAGCTTCCTGCAAAGTGGATACAACTCCATCGAGGCGGTGAGGAACCTGTGGGAGCTCGAGATAGTCAACGTGAGTAAATGGACACACACACACAGAGTGAAGATATCTGGGTTTGAGGTCAAAACGTTAATCTGATACGCTTAGATCAGAATTTCAGCTGATTTTCTGATTATTGAGGTTTCAGGAAATATTTCAGTAGGTATTTCTGCCCCCTAGTGGTGTAACAGAGCTAGTTCGCTCTTTTTTCTTCTTTAAATTCAGTTTTCAATCGATGATGTGTTTTCAATAATAATAAAAAACAATCTAAATGTATTTCCTGGACCTGATTAGAACTTGACAAATTGCCAAAAGTATGTGCACCCCTGACCAACAGCACACATCCTGATCTTGTATGCCCCTGTTGAAGACACGCATCATGTCCTCATGGAGCTCGCTGTGTGGATCTCGTAGGGGCACCGTCATGCTGGAACATGTTCTGCCTGTTAGTTTCATGTGAAGGGAAACTGTAATGCTGCAAGCATAGACTTACTACATGGTTGTGTGCTAAAAGGTTTGTGGCTCCAGTTTGAGGAAGGACATGATACTGTATGGGCGTGATGATCAGGTGTCCAGATACTGTTTATTCATCGTACTCAAGTCAGCTAGCTCAGTTCAGTGTTCAGAGGATAAAACAATAATTTTTAATACATGTGTGTGTAGGTGCTGAAGGTCACCCTGTTGGGACACAGAAAGCGAATTATTGCATCATTAACTGAGCGGATGTACGACGAGCCACCAGTGAAACCACCCCGACTCTCTCAGATCAGAGTGAGATATCCACACACACACACACAAAATTTCTATATATTTAACCCATGATTCTTCTACAAATGTCTGATTTTATTAATTTATTTTTTATCGTTTTTTGCTTCGCGGACGTCAGTATCCTGATTCCATGCCTCAGACGTCATCGTCTAGTCCGAGTCACGCAGACTCGTACGCACATCGCTTGATGGACCCTGCCGGGGATTCTGGGAGAACAAAGGGGGTGGAGTCAGACTATGACCTATCAATCAAATTCAGAGCACAGGTACACACACACACACACACACACACCACAAAGACTGATTTATTGTCTTGTGTAGTGTGTGCTCAGGACTTTTGGGTAATCATAGCTCACACACGTTAGTTTCTGAATATTCTGTTTTGTTTTTATTTTATGGAACGTGTTAAACTTTATAGGTTTACAAAAATGTAAGCTAATTTTTGGGTTGAAAAATTTCCATACTTTTGACATTCAATATTGCGTAGAGCCTTTTAATTCAAACAGCAGTTAATTGACTGACTAATCATTAATATCGCTCGTTTTTTTTTTTTCATTATGATGATAATCATACAGTAGCTCACAAGCGTTAGTTCCTGAATATTCTGTGTCTTTTGTTTTTAAAAAACAATAAACAAAGCTAATTCTAGGGTTAAAAATTTCACACTTTTCTTAACCAAATAAAATGGATTAATCAGTTAAAATACACACATATTTTCTCAGTTTGTTTTATTTAAACAGTTGAAGCTCAAATAGCAAATAAAAATTAATAAATAAAACTCAAATACTGCTGATTTCTCCCTCTGTCCTCATTCAAAAATGTGACTGAAAATAAAAATATTGCATTCAATATTGCGTATAGCCTGAGATACAAGTATATGGTTTACAAGTTAAGATGTTTGAGCTACAGCGAAACATTATGCAAAACTTTTTTGTTAACACATTTTAAATCATTTAAATTTTTAACAGCAGTTAATTAACTAAATATTAATCATTAGCTTCCCTGTTGTCATGGCCGTATTCTTCCACAATGATCTGTGATTAAATAGTACTTGAACTCGTACCGAGTGGAAGAAAGTCATAAAATGCGTTTCCATGATGTGCGGTGAAATGCTTGTACGGCCGTCTGCGTCCTAAAAAATGAGAAAATGGAGTACTCAAATAAAGAATATAAAATAAGAATATAATCTTTTTAAGAAGTACAATAGAGTATAAAAAGATTCTATATTTTCTACAAATATAGAACAGTTTTAGCTGTAAAATTTACAAGTATGTATGTGACATGTTGAAGTTCAGACTGTTTTTTGACAGGGAAAAAAAACTGTTGTAAAATGTACACTATAGTATGTATATATAATAATATAGAATTTAAATGGAATTGAAATTTTTTTTATATAGAGATAGATAGATAGATAGATAGATAGATAGATAGATAGACAGACAGATATATAGATATGTATAAAAGCAATGTCCAGACATGAGCAGAACAATGTACAAACTGTGTGCGCGTGTGTGTTTCAGGAGAGGTATGAGGATCAGCGTGCGGAGTCGAGGTTGACCCTGCGCCCCCCGAGTCAGGCAGCCCCGTGCGCTCCTGTGCAGAACTGGCATCACAAACCAGAGAAACTTATATTCGAGTCCTGCGGTTACGAGGCCAATGTAGGTCATACAACACACTCGCACACATTTCACACTATATCAGTCCATAATCTGCTATTTCACTCTTGATGAGTCACACCTAGGGTGTGTTCAAGGCTGATTCATGCTTTGCAAAGTCTGTGCTCGCATCAAGTTCAAAATAAACTTTATTAAAGAATTTTACATTAGAGAGAGAGAGTGTGTGTGTGTAACTGGGATGAAGATAATCAATTCAACTAATCTGAAGGTTACAGGTTCAAACCCCAGCACCCTCAACTGCTTTAGATGTAAAATAATATGACATTTATAGTAGGTCTCTCTGGATAAGGACTCCTGCCAAATGAAATGCAAGCAGTGACATGTAAATGTAAAAAAAAAAAAAAAGTCTGCATCTCTTCATCAGAAACCACACTGCCAACTAGTGGGTCGGTGGTGTAATTGCAGCACAACATGTATAAACACTCACAATGCGAAAGGCCAGAAAGAAAAATCAGCCTTAGAAAATAGAAAGACAGACCGATGGATAGACAGACAAAAATGGACATGCGGACACCAAGTTTTTTTATTTATTTATTTTTTATATTATAGCAACCCAGAAAAAGAAAATATGTACACAAACAGTAGACTTAAATTCTCTTGATTGATTAAATTTTTGACATTAAACTTTTATTAGTAATGTTAAAAAAACAGACTGATGCATGTCCGTGTCCAAGTGAACAGGAAGGGCTTGAATGAACAACAACTACAAAAAAACGCTCAATATTTTCATGTAATTATTCTTATCTGCATACAAGATAAGAAAATTACTTGTGGCATGAATCCACACAAAGCGCTTTGGGTTTTTTTTTTTGTGTCCGGCGTTGAATAATTACTTGACCACAAATATCTTTAACGTGGATGTGAATTTACGACATCGCTGCGTGCACGGTCGCTTTGTTAAAGGCGGCGAGTATACAGTATATTTATGCTATGTTGTTTTTCATGCTGATGACGAGTCAAAAGGTACCTGGGACGTGTGTTAGCATGTTAGCACTCTTTAATTAATTATTCTCTGTGTGTGTGTGTGTGTGTGTGTGTGTGTGTGTGTGTGTAGTATTTAGGTTCCATGCTCATTAAGGACCTGAGAGGAACCGAGTCCACACAGGACGCCTGCGCTAAGATGAGGGTAAGCGTGTCCACCATCTCATAAGTGTCGGAATGAAAGACTCTTGTCTCTGAGTGGGATAGAGGAGCGGCGTGTGTCTTGACCATTGTGTTCGTCTCTGTGCAGAGGTCTACAGAGCAGATGAGGAAGGTTCCTACTATTGTCCTGTCCATTACATATAAAGGAGTCAAGTTCATCGATGCTTCTAATAAGGTCTCACTCTCGCACCCAGTCCCCCTCTCACTCTCTCTTTTTCCTTCTCCTTTGAGATCTTGTCAAGCCTGGGTATGAACATAATGATTGTGTGTGTGTAGAACATTATAGCGGAACACGAGATCAGGAACATCTCCTGTGCGGCTCAGGATCCAGACGATTTGTGTACGTTCGCCTACATCACCAAAGACCTGCAGACTGACCACCATTACTGTCACGTCTTCAGCACGGTGGACGTGGTGAGAGACAAGTGCATGCGCACAAACACACACACAATTGGAAGTCCCATACTTAACAAAGGTATCCAAGTGTGTTAATGCCCCTGAGATAATGATTTTTTTTCCATACCTCTGTTTCACTCCTATGTGAATGAGCTCCTGCTAAACCACAAGTAACCGAGTAACAAGCCAGGGGCGGAGCATCATCTTATATGAGGTCACATTAGTGGGGAAACCTAATTAGCTTTTTTATAAAAACCTAAAATGGGAAAGAAGGGCAAGATTCCAGATTGTCTCCACTTAGTCTAACTAAAAAAAACAAAAACAATTAAAAGTTGTTCTTTATCGGATGTCTTCTTTCCTGTGCAGAATCTGACGTACGAGATCATCCTGACTCTGGGCCAGGCGTTTGAAGTGGCCTATCAGCTCGCTCTCCAGGCTCAGAGGACCAATCAGAAGCAAAAGCAAAGTTTAGCAGCAGGGACAGAGTCAGACAGCAACACCAAGAGTAGCAGACCAGTGCCTAAACCTCGCGGAGGGGCGCAAAAGCCGGGGGTGAGTACGGACACGGGGGCCACGAGTAAGCACACGCTCTTCTCACTGCAGATCGAATCAGTTTTGACTCCAAAATATAAAATAAAATCTATAATATAGAGATGAACTGGTCGACTCACTGACTAGGATCGTCTGGTTTCCAGTTTTATCACCTGATCGGCCTCAGATCTAAACGTTTCTGTATCGAGCGCAGAAGCTGCCGAGTGTAGCAACAGAAACATTTTTATGGCGTTACATTATCAAAAATCGTGAATATTAAAAGCCCCCGATCTGCCTTTATCTCGAAAAACTGTGCGCAAATTAGTCTCAAACCAACTCATTACACCACACACACACACACCAGTCTCACAACATAGTGAGTGTTATTAGCCGAACATCGCGTGCCACTCTACCCGCACACTCCCTGTCAGGTTTTTAGACTATTGAGGTAAAATGTTGCCATTTCTTCATAATCCTACAGGTGGCGCACTGTAAATTATTTAAACATTTTCATCCCGTGTGGTATGGAATAAAATCGTTGTCAAAAATAATCGTGCATAAATTTATTTTAAAAAAGGTGTGTAAAATTCTGTTTTGTCCGAGTTGGATTAAAAAATCTACAGCCACGACAGTTTACAGAGATTTTGTGTGTTTGTTACAGTACAACTCTGAAATACACGTTTATAGACACAAAACTTGTCCGTGTAACGGTCAAAAATACCACACCGTTTTAAACTCCTACAATCTTACCTGCTATAGTTAAAACATCTCTATAATTTTCCTTCTCTTAAACAAAAAAAAAACTTACCTTACGGTGGCGGTGTGCAATGTGCTGAATCGATTCCTCTTCCCTCGGATAGTGATGCCTGTAGATTTCGGAATCTAACTCGAACAAAACACAGAATTACACACTTTTTTTTTTTTTTTTTTACGTGTGATTTTATTCCATAGTGTGGTAGCTGTGAATTACTGCCCACACATTTGTTTAGAAATAAGAGTTAAAACGCATAAGAGAGAAGCACGCTGTTAAGTGAGGAAATTCATGTTATAATGAACCGGTACATTGAATTACTCATAAAAGTTTTTTAAAGGTTTAAAATTGAAATAAAATCATGGGGAATCAATTCAGGATATTTATAAAATCATACTATTTTTATAGAACTGAGATACCGAGAGGTGACTGGTGATTCCCGTCCATACTTCTCACCATCCTTTTATCACCATTCCCAGGAAAGCAAGACCAAACCTTAGCTCTGCTGCAGAGGAGAAGTTGTTCATTTAGAGACATCAGCCTCAGAAATCACCAATTGACAACCAGCACCTCAGATTAGAGCCGTTCTGCAGCTTTACAGAGCAGACGTAGCAGAAACGTCTCAATATCAACTGTTCAAAGGAGATTATTGTGTAGTTTTGATTCAATACTGTTTTCAGTGTAGGAACACGTTGAATGGACAAAGTGTTCCTACAGAGGTTGTCCCATCAATCAATGTGGGTGGAGCTAATAATTATTGAATTGTCTAACAGCAGTGCGCGTGTGTTTGTTATAGGTGGAGTCTGCAGATGACCCTTCATGGCTTGTCGAGCCCAAAGAACCCAAACACACTGTCAGCACCAAGTACGAGACCCCCATCTACTGATCACACACACACACGCCCCTAAACCTGCACACACAGATGCTTCCCTTTCTCTGATTCCTGGGTGCCTTCACTCTGACTGCTTCCCATATAATCGCTCTCTCTCCCTCATGCTGTGCTGTACATGTAAACTGCAAAAAACTCCGCCTACATACACACACTTGATACATACATTCACACACACATCTTCACTACAACCCGTCTTCCTGCTCTGACCGGCGCGCTCTCTCTCTCTCTCCTCCTCTTCGGTGCTGTGCATGTGTGAGTAGCGGGCGTCGGCCACGGTGAGGCTCTGTGGGCGGGGTCTGTCAGCCGCCTTCTTGCATCCGAACACGGAAAATGCGCCTGCCAAACAGAAATAAAAAATACTAATAAATGAGAAATCGTCTCCACAGCCAAGGACATCGAGGACGTGGATTTTTTGTTTTAACTGATACGGACAGAAAGACATTCTGATGATGGCATGATGTTTCTTTTTTCTTTTTTTAAAGGAGAAAAAGATTTGAGTTGTTTCTCAGACATTTCTCCTGCGAGGGTTTCATCTTTTATCCCACACTGTGACGAAACACATCGGGGCGAAGATCACGGCTCTGTCCCAAATGCTGGAAATTGAAGATTTGATTGTTTTTGGTAGTGTCTCTTCTCGAATATTATCCGTCAAACGCTGAGACTGTTTTATAGTTTAATAACCCATAATGCACTGTGACTCTACTACTGAGATTGGTGCGTAATGAAATAATCGATGCTTTTAAGCAGCAGAGACGTTATAAATAAATGCTTTTAGCTCACCGAGTTAGACGCTTTAGGAGTCCGTGATGTCCGGCATCGTCTGGTCTGGACGTTTTACATTTGCGCTCGATAGCGTTTGGGACGGAGCCTGGTTTCTCATTTTTGTAGCGTTGATCGATTGAGAGCACACGGAATGCTCTGAATCTGCAAAACACACTTCAACATATCAGTTTTACATTATGCTGTGTCTTTGTTGATTTTTTTTATAATACATATCGTTTTTACCTGAGGTTGTCAGATTGTAGATTGTAGATGTAGCATCTGAAAGAAAAACACAAATACAGTACACACACACAATTAGTATTACTACTGATGATTAAATGGAAAAATGTTTCGTAACCAGAACTTGCATTTATTTGTGTTTGTGTGTAAACATGCATCCCGAGTATTTTGTAAAACATCTCTCTCTCCCTTACACGCGTCCTGTTCACGTTAATCCTACTATAGTTTTAGATTTAATTTTAGTACATTTTTAGGATCTTTTTACAGCGATACCTCGGCATACGAACGTCCTCCGTCTCACAGATTTTCGCCTCGAAAATCCTGAAGCGTTTTCGGTAAATGAGTGAATGAACATAGTCTAAACAAATGCCGGCTAAGTCGCACGTACGTCCGGCAGCCACTCTAAACTAATAATATTTGGTAATTATAAACTAATAATAATATCTGGTAATATTTTTGGGTTATTGGAACGGATTATCTGCAGTTACATTATTTCTTATGGAAAAATGCGTTTCAAGGTACGAACAGACAATTTTCGCCTCAAGAACTCGCCTCCTGAATGGATTAAACTCGTACGCCGAGGTACGGCCGTGTATTTAGGTTTATCCGAGTGTAGTTTCTGAACGGGTGTCGTGTGCGGGCGATGTCGCATCATATCAGCTGATTGTTTTACATCAACAATCGGCTGCGTCTCTATTAATTAATGATTTAATACCTAGGCTTTTCCTGTATATTGGGACTTCAACATTACCGTGGCAACAAAGTAGATCTTTTCCCTGCCTTAGCGCTTTGCAAGATTCTTTCCATCTTCCCTTCCTTTCCTTGTGAGCAAAGCAGATAGACATCCATAATTATTTTTATTTTCTTATTTTAATGATGTACGTGTGTGTCTAACCTTTGTGTGTCTCTTCCTGTAGCTGAACATGACGCCAAACCACACAGGAGCGGTAGCACATCTCTGTTCACCTTACACAGCACCACACTGGTGTATGTGTGTGTAAAAAACAGGCACTACATTCATCATGTTTTTTTTGTTATCCTTCCATCCATCATCCAACAGCGTTATTACAGATCAGTGTACAGTATCTTACACTCTCTATCTCACACACACACAGTGAACTTCATGTCCTTCTGCTACACTGGATACTAGTCACTGCTTTTTTAAATTTTTAATTATTGTTTTTTCCTGGAAAGCATGTGACTTTACAAGATTTAACTTGACATTAAATATTAATTATCGTGCACTTGATCAGAGTGCACTACACCGCCCCAGCCCCCCATTCGGACCTGCTGTCATGACGCTATACATCAGTTTAAGTGTTGTGTCGTTCAAACGACGGACCACCGAGATACTAACTCGACTCGTGCACTAGTGAACTTTAAAAACGGTACGAGGGTTTTAGTCCGAAGGTTCCTCAAGCCCCGCCTACAATTCGAGAAGCCGCCACAAGAGCAGGAAGAGGTTTCAAAAGAATCAGCATGAGATGACTTCAAAAAATACGTTAGAAAACTGTCATGTGTAAGAACATACAGAAAAGAAAATAATTTTACTCCCCTAGAGTCGGTACTTTTCCCCATTTTAATGTTTTTTTTTTATATGTTCAATCATTAACGGTACATTTACTTCCCTTATTATTATTAATATTATTTTTAATATAAAGTGACACTAAGATATCTGCGTGCGTGTGTGTGTGTAGAATTCAGATGTTTTATTCTATTTTTTTAAAACAACTTGTAAGTAGCAAGGCTCGCTAAACAAGTTGGAGAAAGAAAAAAAATTATAAATAAAAAAAAAAAAACACGCTGTGTGTGTATGGACGATGCTGGATCTAGAACATTGCGGGACGTCACACATCTAGTCTTAGTTTACAGAAAAAAATTATTTCTAAAAAGTTATTTTAGACGTTGGACTCTGAGGGTGTTGGTACGATGCTGCACACAGCCGGGGCGGCGCTGAAGCTAACGACGCTAACGTCAGCGCTCCCCTTTTTTTGTTTTGGGCAAGTATTTTTAACGATCGAGTGTTTTTTTTTTTTTTCTGTTAAAAAGATGTGAACAATAATAGACTGTAAAATAATCATTGTGTATTTTGATACTTGAATATGATTCTGCTTTTATAGCTGCCTCTCTCCCTCTCGTTGTGTATATGTATGTACTGTATGTATGTAAGGTTTTTTTTTTCCTTTTTCTTTCATTAATTCTGCTAGTTTTTTTTGTTTTTTAAAGCTCAGTGTATCAGGGTGTGTGTGCGCGCACGTGTGTGAGATCAGACAGAGTGAATTCTCACTACAGCATGAACAAGAGCGAGTGTAAATAATCTCGGGCTTCCAGGCTTTCTTTTTATTATTGATTATTAATATTATTATTTTTCATAATCTGTACATCTAATAAATAAATGAAATCTTCATTTACTCAAAAACGCAGCAGATTTCTTAACTTTTAAGGAGTTTTTCCTTTAAACTTTCTCACTATATTTGTTTAAATGCCAAAAAAAAAATTACATAAACACAACTTCCTGGTGTCCTTTCTGGTTTTATTCCCTCTTATTAAAGTATTTCATTATATGATTTTATAGATTTTTTAAAATATTTTTTGACCACTTTTCAGTATGAAGCAGAAAACCTAAATCCAACATGGCTGCCGATAGGGTTATGATTTAAAGATTTGAGCGGAAAGAAAACGGACATTCCACTTTTTGCAGATATAATACCACAGGTCAGTCAGGCATCACTAAATGGCAGACCACGGTCCGAATCTAGACAGAGTGACCGTCCTACCTGGACCATGATGCTTCCTCAAAGTAATTTTTCCTTGCTCGCTAATGGAAATCTATTTCCTTACTTTTGCAGAACAACAAAAAAAAGGTTTAAAGTAAACACACAAGAAATAACGATAGGTCAAGTAGGACATTGTCTCTCTATCAGTATAGCAGCAAGAATTTCATTCGCAAACTACACCTACTTTGTTGTTGTGTACAATATAACTGCAAAATTCCTTACAGAGGGTTTTAGGATGGAGCCGCGGAACCAAGGGCTGAAAGCAATCACCTCGGTTTCACTTTTTTCAGTAAAGGAAATGTAATGCCAGTTATGATATTGATAGGAAAACGGATCCATGTAGAGATGGTAATGAACGTCATGTTTCCAATAAATAAATAAAAATAGGAGTTACAAAAGCAGAAGCATCCAATTTCTCTGTAGGAGAAGACACAGGAAAGTAGCACACGTATAACAGAAGCTGGTAAAGAAAATAACCGAAATCCATAACGCATCAATACACCGGTCATTTTCCACCAACATCACACTGCATACATGTTTATTACTTAAATCATTATCTGTTATATACTTCCACTATTCAGCTTTCCACAATTTCAATTATATGAATATGGTTTGGTTATATTGAAGCTATAAACGTAGTATTAAGGTGGTGTACCAGAGTATACACCTACAGTATGGTTTGCAGATGTGTGCACAGGCTGGCTACGGTGTGAAAATAAAAAAAATAAAAAAAACAAATCTAAATAATTTTGTGCCATATCACCCAGACCTACTGCACACCACGTTTTTTTTTTTATAATAAGCACAAGTTCTCAACATGAAGGTAAGTGGGGAATGATTTGGCATTGTAGGGATTGTTACTTTGGGCAGGTGCTTGGGAAGAAACTACAGTTAAACCTTGGATTGCAAGCATAATCTGTACCAGAAGCATGCTTGTACATCAAAGCAAATTTCCCCCATGTGAATAATGGACAATCAGATGATTCATTTCACATGAAAATAATGAATACTAAATATAAAGTAAAAAGAAATCAAATTAACCTCCTCTTCACTTTTGAAAAGAATTGTGACTGGCAGGAGCATGAGGGGCTACTGTGAAGGACAATTTTCTCACACACACAAAACTCTCTTACAGAGTCTCTGCCTCCTTGTGAGGATTTCACGGAAATGTGACGCTGCATTGTCATTAAACAGATCCATCTCCCGCACTGCTACAGCCTTTTTAACCTTTTTTTTTTTTTCACGGAGGCCGCTATTGCTGTACAGTTACTAAAGAGCAGTCACTACACGTGAACACAAAATAAATAAATATAAATGCTTTATATGCGCGCACACGGTCACAATGCTACAGTAAACAGTAAGATGTTGACTATACAAGTGAGGCACATACAGACCGAGCATGGCAGACGATTACCCATAATCCCATAGTGCGAGAGAAAGAAAAATCCATTGGCTCGATTGTGATCACGTGACGCTTTGCAGACAAAGCACATCGGTATTACTCGTACGTCAAGACCTCGCCCGTTTAACAAGTTAATCTATTGAAATAATTTTGCTCGTCTTGCAAACAATCGCAGTCCAAGACTACTCTGTACAAGTTTAATACGAGTACTCCGTGTATTACAAGTACTTCTGCCAGTTCTTCATACTTTTTTTCCTCATGGGAAACAAGCCTAGGCTCAGAGTGAAGCAGATACATGTCCAGGCAGGGCACAGACACACACACATACACTCATTCACACACTACGGGCAATTTGGGAACGCCAATTAGCCTAACCTACACGTCTATGGACTGTGGGAGGAAACTGGAGTACCTGGAGGAAACCCACCAAGCACGGGGAGAACACGCAAACTCCATGCACACAGAGACGGGAAACGAGCCTGGCCGGGGATCGAACCCGGACCCTGGCGGTGCAAGGCAACAGTGCTAACCACTACACCACCGTGTCGCCTAAATACATACAACATTTTATTAAAAAAAATATATATATTTTTTCATTATTCACAAGGAATAGCTTAAAGTTGACTGAGATTAATTAAGTGCATTACAGTGCCATACATTCTTCTCTTTTCTCAGCCTTTTCTCAGATGCAAAAACTAAAAAAAAAAAAGTATTTCAAATGACTTTAAGTAACAAAAAAAAACAAAGGCACACATCAAAATAAATAATTATACAAAAACACCAAGTTGTGCAACAAAAATTTCAGAACTAAAAGTTTAAAAATCTACAGCTCAGACATAACATAAGCCTTTAATGACTTCTTATTAGAATGCTTTGTGATGACATTTAGGATGCAAAAATCCAGAGTCGTTTCAAGTCAATATATTCATTAAAATATAAATGTCTCTCTCTTGGACGCGTGTGCGCACACTATTGCAAATCACATGCTCCTTTAACGACTAAAGTAAGGTAAGCATGTCAACATGCTCCGAACTGAGGCTTGCCCTGCGCTTTAAAGCAACGTTCCCTGCTGCTGAAAACATTTTTCATTGATGTATATATATATATATATATATATTTTTTTTTTAAATCGCTCCCTTCCATTTTTCAGCCCGCAACAGAACGCTCCCTCAAAATCAATGCCCAGCTAACTGTTTGTGTCTCCTTCCGTTTTGTGGGTGACGTAAGCACTTCTTCGGTCTTTACTGGCGGCTTGCATCCGGAAGCTCACTGTGTCACGCCAAACAAATAATTGCGCAAAAACATAACGCAAGCTTTTGAGATTAATTAAAAGAAGCTTAGAGGCAGATTTTGCCTTGATCATTTTTTGTAATCAAATTACTCAAGGAATCATTTCAGCCCTAGTTTACACTGAAAGCCATTACTGTCTGTATCTGTATTGTCCCATGCACTGCCAAAACATAACGCAAGCTTTTGAGATTAATTATGGCAAGGCACTCAATGTGCAAAAAGCAGTTAAACTGCAGTTAATAAAAAAAGTTTGCTTTTGAAATCACGGGATGAAAACTGTATTTTCACCTCTTAAGAAACCAAGGAAACCTCGAGGTTGTACAAAACTGGTAAAGAAGCACTAATCTCAAGTCAACAAGCTGCAAAATCAAGCGACCGCATGCACTGCATGAACTCTCAGGCACTTCTTAAAGAAAGTCATTATGGAGGAACATATTTAAGTGCAAACTTTCACAGAAATGTAGAACACATTCGGATCCAACCTCTCTCTATGTATGCACACCCGGTCCCAAATGGTGTTAGCATGAAAGGAGGGGGGGCACATTTTCAGACTTGGACATTTTTAATGCCAAACAAGGGCATGACGAGACAAACGAGTACATTCAACCCCCCAAAAAATTAAAAAATGAGAAATAGCAAGACTAATTCAGCAAGTACAAAAAAGCTAGCAGACTGAAAAAAAAATCTTTGTACCTTTCAACTTTGCGATTGAAGCAGGAAACGATGTTGATGGCTTTGATGAAAAAAATAAATAAATCTACAAAAAGCCATCATTGGCTCAGAAACTCAACTCAAACCCAGTAGAGTAGAACTCTGGGTCTCTTTGAGAAAAAGTGGGATGCGTGTACAGCATCCCCTGCCCTACAAACTCTAAAAGAAGGTGAATGGAATACGCTTCGGGTCCTTTCGTTCACTGAGGGAGGATGTTAAAAACATGCAAGTTCACCTACTGTGACTGAGGTCATCCTGTTCAGTCACAGAAGAGAGGATGAGGAATCAGAAATGATGCTTAGCACATTCACCCTCAGATACTCTTAAGCATCCAGTTAGTTGGCTGTAGGACTTTGAGAGTTTGAAAAAACTTTTCCAGCATTTTCAGTACATTGAAATAAGAGGCAAAAGAGACAGGAAAGTTCCCATTATTTATGCTTTCCTCTATGGAAGTCTTCGTTATTGAACAAGCCTGTGGTGTTCGTGATGACAAGGCCAGCTGTCAGAGTTGAAGAGAATGAACTTAGACTAAATCCATATTGATCCCAGTGTTAAAAGAAATAAACCGGAGACAAGTCAAGTATTCAAAAACAAATGAATCCTTGGAACTTATGGTAAAAGAACAAAGGAGGTACAAAAGAGAAAAAGCAAGTTCAACTATTACTGTAAAAATTTTATTTAAAAAAAAAAGACAACCAACAAAGCATGGGGTAAAAGACATATTTCTTACTATATTTAGGTCATGTCCATAAATATTTCAAGTTGAAGGTTTTTAAGCCTCTTCTTAAAAAAAATCCAGTTTAGACCCAAGTGAAATAAATTACAGACCGATTTCAAACCTCCTGTTTATATAAAAAATATTAAATAAAGGTGGTGTCGGCTCAAATATGCGCCTTCTTGCAGGAAAACAGAAATTCCTCGAAGAATTTCAGGCCGGTTTCAGGCCCCATCATAGTCCAGAAACTGCACCAGTTAAAATCACAAATAACTTGTTTTTACTGTAGCTTCGGACCAAGGTTGCATCTCGATACTAGTCTTACTTGATCTTAGTGCTGCATTCGACATCATAATATTCTCATAGATCACTTACAAAATCATATCAGTACTCAGGGACAGGCAGTAAAATGGTTTAGATCCTACCTGTCTGATCGATACCATTTTGTAGATCTGAATCAAGAACTGTCCAGTGTAATGCCAGTAAAATATGGAGTCCTTCAAGGGTCAGTTTTAGAACCTTTTCTATTGTCCATATACATGCTGCCCTTGGGTAACATCATTAGAAGACATGGGATTAGTTTCCATTGTTATGCTGATGATACCCAGTTATACATCAACAAAATGAGTCTGAGGGTGTTTTGGGGCCCTAACGAAGTTCTAACATGTCCTGGCATTTATGTATTTTTCAGTTACTTATATGGCTAAAATCTGACTACACTGTTTTCAGCTCAAACTGGGCTACAGTAATATGTGAGCAGCATGTATGTACAAGTTTGTATATTGGAGAAAATTGACAGTTATGTGTGGTTTTGGAGAACAAACCTTTTTGTGACCTGGATCTTGTAGTCTGGAGTTTTCGTTTCAAAATGACCTGATAATCATCTTGATCACTCATTCACAGAAAACAATACAGTATATTCATTTACATTTTCTAAAACATGTTTTGTTTAGAAAGGCTGCATGCGAGGAGGCGTGAATGATCATGAATAATGCTCTACTTCACACCAGAGAAGACAAAGACCGGAATAATGATTTGCCTAATGAGCCTTTCAGTGACAGAGGGAAATGCTAAAAGAAAATAAATTCAGAACCAATTTTTTTTTGTAGTTTATTTAGAATATAGTTAACTGACAGGCAAAATAACTCACTCTTATACCCTATACATAACCTACTCACTTACATAGTGCAAAGAAAATGTCCAGGATTGAGTGGAGAGGGACATAGATCATCTTATACACAGAATGTACATTTATGGCGTAAATATGGCCGTGCAAAATAAAATGAAAAAAAAAAAAGGTGTTAGGTTTGTAAAAGTCCACTCTTACACCCTATATACAGTCATACATCTTTATGCCACTTTCAAAAAGCAGTTCCTGTTTAACTGAAGACATAAGTGAATATTACATACCTGGCGTTTCCATTGTGTTTTTTGCTTCTTACCATACACTGCATACAGACACTGTTACTAGCTGGAGCAACACTTCTGTAACCCGAGGTCAGTCCATGTGCTGGTTGTACACAGTCACAGGTATAGACAGATCCTTATTGTGTGTCCATCCAGTTTAAAATTACCAGAATCCAGACCCGTTCCATCACGAATCCAGACCCCTTTCTTTCTATCAAACAGGTGGCTGATCATTTTCACTGTCACAACAGTTTATTAAAAAAAGAAAAATACAACATGATCATGATAACAATAAAATAAACTACTGTATGTAATCATCAATGACTAATGACCATGTATGAAGACAACACAAGCCTTTGTAATGTCATACAACAAATAAAATTTTATTCTTATATCTGAATATTAATAAGCTACATCAGGCAGTATTTTAGCTAAAGTCTTTGTGCTAAATAACATCATAGATAGCAGTCATAAGCTAACCAAAAACTGAACCAAATAGCTACCGTAAGCTAAATGTATCCAAAACGGGGTAAAATAAATTGGAATATTTACACCTCAGCTGATACTGACAACCATCACATAAGGCATTAGCCACCGGGAGCTAGCAGGTTTGTGCTAAGCTACATAAGGTAGTATGTAAAACGCTTCTACAGCAGTTTTCCCCGTGAATAGCGTGTGGGCGTGTCCTGTCTCCGGTCATCATCAGATAATGAAGTGCGATGGAAAGACTGTTCCTTTCCTCGGATTCATACGGATTACATAAAATGAGAATATATATATATTAATTTAACTTGCTTTATTTAAAAGTAGACCCTTTAAGCTTTGTATAGATATATTTCTAATGTCGGTGTGTGAAGTATTCGCAGAGTTTCAGAGAGATATTCACGGAGACTGAGACGGCTGAAAGCGCACC
>QMIH01000004.1:1658110-1703172 GCA_003987875.1 Clarias batrachus | reverse complement strand
TTGCTTTATTTAAAAGTAGACCCTTTAAGCTTTGTATAGATATATTTCTAATGTCGGTGTGTGAAGTATTCGCAGAGTTTCAGAGAGATATTCACGGAGACTGAGACGGCTGAAAGCGCACCCTGTTTATTTTCTTTATTTTACAAAAAGCACAATGTTCTGTTCATATAGTGGGTATACATAAATAAAAATAGATATTTTTTAGATTCAAGTGATTTATTACACTTAAAATGCTCCGTCATCTTTGATGATATATACAAGTTCTTTTTATGGTTTCCAGAAAAAAAATGCACCTGGACCCTTCAGGGGCTCCGCCGACTCCTAAGTGTTTCAAGCCTGAGTGTCAAAGATAAAAGTTTAGATGACCGATAATTTTATCCTACTAAATTCAAATAAGACAGAGATATTACTTATTGGCCCAAAAACCAATACACAACAGCTCACACGATTTAGCTTGCGTTTAGAAGGATGTACTGTTACCACCAGCTCACAATATTAGACAGTAACTTATCCTTTGAAAATCACATTTCCAATATTACAAAAACAGCCTTTTTCCACTTTAGAAATATTGCCATGCTTAGAAACATTCCATCAATAACTGATGCAGAAAAGCTAGTTCATGCATTCATGGCCTCCAGACTGGACTACTGTAATGCATTACTGGGTGGCTGTCCTGCATCCTCAATTAACAAGCTACAGTTAGTCCAAAATGCAGTCGCCAGGTTTCTCACTAGATCCAGAAAATATGATCATATAACCCCAATACTATCATCCCTGCACTGGCTACCTGTTCAGTTTAGAATGAATTACAAACTAGCATTAATTACGTACAAGGCTCTAAATGGTTTTGGCTCCCACATATCTATCCGGTCTTCTGACACATTACAATCCACCATGCTCCTTAAGATCCGGACTTCTGGTAGTTCCCAGAATATCAAAATCTACAAAAAGGGGTAGAGCGTTCCCATATTTAGCTCCTAAGCTTTGGAATAGACTTCCTGACAGTGTTCGGGCTCAGACACTGTCTACCAGTTTAAAAATAGACTCAAGACACATCTCTTTAATCTGGCATACAGTACACATAATTCCATAACCCCGTACTCCAGTACATCTAAATGCACACTCCTATCTAGTGCTGCTAAGGATTCTGAACGGCAACAACACCCATTTTTTTCTACCTGTTCCTTGTTTCTCTACCCATCCCGGGGGTCATCTGGAGCCAACCCTGCGAGGATCTTGAGGCATCCAGAGAAGGACCACCTCCAGCTGGATTCTGCTTCATGATGGTTTGGATCTATACATGATGCTCGTGAGCTCCGAGTGATCCAGACCCCCTTAGACCACCTCTATCCTCTGCACTTGCTGACTTATCCCTGTGCTGAACTGGACTCCATGATAACTTGGACAACTTCTGTTATACTGAATTTCTAACACACATGATGTTATAAAATTCCTGTTATCCGTCATCACCCAAATGAGGATGTTATCACCTTGTTGAGCATCACCCTGTTGAGTCTGGTTCCTCACAAGGTTTCTTCCTATTGCAATCTCAGGGAGTGTTTCCTTTGCCACCGTCGCGGACACCCTTGGCTTGTTCATCAGGGACAATCTCATTATTACCTAAACATTTCTTCTCACTCATGCACACTTTCATATGTTTTCTTTTCATTTTGTGAAGCTAGTTAGAGAGAATGACCATTGTTAAAAAGCGCTATATAAATAACATTTAACTGAAAAATTATCATCAGTTCTATCGTGGACAATCAGACTTAAAGATGGCGAGACATTTGCAAAGAAAGCAAACAGAGATTCAGCTTTCTTTTAGTTTCATTAAAACAACTGGGAAATAAAGGTGACTTCAAGCATAATAGCAAAGTTCTATAAGATGGCAGAGGATAATTAGTCACGTGAGCTAATAAAAACAGCCGTATAGGAATATTTGCCTTAATGTTGTCTTGGAATGTTTGGTAATCCACAACAGTAATTCTAAGTATACAGTAGACTAGTAATGTGTGTGATGTGTTTGTTAATAAATTAAACAATGATTAAAGTGTAATCATTGGCTGTGGTACAAGAAGAATAAATTCCAGACCGTGCTGTTGAACATGAATGGTTGATGCCATGAGTATATCCGGAATAGGAGAGAGAGACAACATAGGACAGGATTTGATGCGACTGTTCTTCAGGAAAGAAATCCTTGACCAGACAAGCCATACATGGCAAACCTGATTTTTAACAGACAAAGGTGAGCTTAAAAAAAAAAAAAAGTTGAACCGTACTGTAAATTGTACAGTATAAAATGCATTGGTATAAAATATAGAAACCAAGTAAGTGTCGAGTATAAAATCAGCTACAGAATGTTTTTACTTTAAACCTATAAATTTACCTTAATGTACAGTACCAGTCGAATGTTTGGTCACACTTTCTCCAACAGTGTTTTTTCTTTATTTTTATTGTTTCCAACATGGTACTTTAACACAGGTAGTCCCTGACTTTCTGAACTTCTGCACATTTGTATTTGCAAACAAATCATGGACGTACCTCACATTTATTGTACAAAACTTAGACACTGCAGTGCACCAGATACCAATATTTACATTGTACATGTATAAAATGTCTAAAGTCTGGTATATCGTGCAGGTGTGGGGTTGTGGGAGAAATGAGTCGGCCTCAACGGTTTCAATGAATCAGTCCGGGAGCACGATGATAGAAAATGTCTGTCCTGTAAATCTGTCCTGATGGTGAATAATCCTAATTTCAGAAAATCCTCAACAAAACAGAGTTCACAGTCCAGTACAGTGAAAAATAGCTCCGAGACAAAATGGCGACCGGGATTTCCTTCGCAATTTAAAGGCAGAGACATTGCAACCAATTCCTTAGGCACAGCTGAGGTTTTTGGCCACATGATGGCAGTATAGGAAAAGGGGACAGATTTAATTCAGTTCAAGTCAATTTTATCTGTAAGAATCATACGTATACAAGTTATGAACGTATACAAGAGATGTGAACGTGTATGAATCAAAATGATAAAACTAAATAAAATTTAGTCAAGTGAATTGGTATGCTTTACATTGGCCTACAAAACTCTTTGTCAGACTTAAGAACAAATGCGACTTACAAACGTGCTTGGGGACTTACTGTACTGAAGACATTAACAGTATGATGAAAAAAATATGAAATGGCATGAGTAAACACAGAATAAACCAGAATTTTGTTTAATATTTTTGATTAAAAGTAGCCCTCTTTTCCTTTGATAAGATTTTTGCACACACTATGCATTCTCTCATTCAGCCTCATGAGGTGGTCACCTGAGAGTTCCCAGAGCTGTCGAGTACCACAGACACACACACCACTGAAGGACATGATGTTTCCAAACTTTTGACTGGTAGTTTAGAGACACTGATGACGGCTTAGAAAAAAAGTCATCTACTTAAAAAAAAAAAAATTGTTTTAATTTTTCAAGGAAAAAAATATATGCTTGGGGGAGCACAAAAACCTTAAAAGTTTCTCTTACCACATCCTTCCCTGGACATGTGCCCATGAATTGGCTGTGATCAATGCCTCCATTAAGGAGTCCAAAAATCTCTCCACGAACATACATCAGAGGAAGGATTGTCAGACTGTATTCTCATTAAATGCAACCCTGTCTTCTGATGGCACAGAATGAAAAAGGTTCTCTCCAGTGTAGCAGCTAAAAAAAAAAAAGTTTTTTAAAACTTTTTTTTTTTAAGTTACTTGTTCGTAGATAAAGACAAACTTATGGCTATGCCAGTTAGTGCTTTGGTCAAAAACATCACAAGACATCTTGCAGCGTTTTCAGGTGAAGTTGAGTAGTTCAGTACTTTTTCTGAAACAGACGTCTAGCCATCACAATTTAGCTCTTGTCAAACTTGTTTAGATCCAAAACCTAGCCCATTTTTCCTGATTCCATCATGAGCTGTTTAATACACCCCACCACTTCATAGATGCCACTGTAAAATTACTATTTTTTTTAAATACTGTAATTAAATGCCTTTTTGAACAGAGCTGGATTTAAAAGGAGACAGGCTGTGGAGAACGCAAGTATTCTGGATGGGAATTAAAAAATAAAACGGTGCAGCAAAGCAAAAAGCTCTGTCCGATATTGAACAAAGCTTAGTCTTCAAAAGGCAAAAAAGTGCCAACTATTGTGGTTGAAGGATAGTGAAGAAAGATGTTCATTAAGACTTTAGTGTTCAGGTCGGTGCACTGATGAGTCAGGAGTAGAACTTTATAGTCGTCTATGAGGAAAACTGAGATTGCAGGACAGGTATAGGGTGATTTTCTTGTTCTCTGCAGGGATTTCTAGCAGCACTGCTTTAAATATGCTGGAGTTTCAGAAGGTCAGAAATCCTGATTAAAATTGCATTAGCTGAGAGATAAAGGTATGGACAAGTTTTGTGAGTTGGCAGGACTTACAAAACAAAGTGGGACAAAGCTTTGCCATGTTCTTGACATGAACGAAGGAGGTTTTGCAGCGTTTGATGAGGTTATTGAAATGTGGGTCAAACCTAATGTTTAGGTTGGTCTCAGAGAAGGATAAAGGGTAAAGTATGAAATTATTTTTATCCAGGTCTGTGTGGGTAGGGAAGCTAGGGTTAAAATTGTTGTAGAGGGACAGAGCAGTTATGTATTTGGGAGTCATCCCCATAGCAATGGACATGACTTTTAGGGAGCATATAAATGGTGAAGAGGAAAGGCCTGAGAACCGACCCTTGAGGAACACCACAGATGACAGGAAGTGTAGTAGACATAATACACAAAAATATAAAGCTTAGAACTTAAAACAAAACTTTGTTTGTTTTTAAACCATTGAGTTCATCATTGCCTCTAGATGATGCAAAACCAGTGTTACTGATGGGAGCAGCTAGAAGAAAAGGTAATGATATTGATGTTTAAAAAAAAAAAAAAAAGGTTACACTACTATGTCCTGTATAATTTTCACTAAAATTTAGCTCAACACACGTATGATTGAACATCATTGTAGAAACTATTTACAAATGCATTGTTCTGGTCGTCAGCATCAATGGTTTCTTTAAAACACATCCATGATTACTGGAGAGAGAGCCATATCTAAAGTAACATTTATGACAGATTCTCAGAGAACTATTTCCTGGAACGTTCATCCAAGTTAGAAACTCCAGACCATGACAACCTGTTGAATATCAGAATATACCACTTCTGAATAAGGTGTGCTGCCTGCCAGGCTCGTTACCATCCAAGAAGGGAATCTGCTATAGACGAGACAAAAGCAAAAACTGTCAGGATAAGACTACAACATGGGGGTTCAAGCTATACTTCTTACTTCTAAACCATACAGAAATGATTTGTGCATATATTGGGAAAAACAAGGGACTGAGACAGTATTATGGCAGTCATAAAGCATGATTACCTGAGAATTGAATACATATTCCTGGCCTTTCACAAATTTGGCACAGGCACATCTTGGAACTTGCGAGCCACAGAGCCTATGGTGAACACTGAAGTAGATTTGGTGCAGTATTACACGTTATACCATGACATTTTATTAGTACCAGACACTTATTTTATGGATATTGGTTGCTACCCTCTTAACCAGTAGGCTGCCCAAACAAGGGGTCAGCAGACCCTGACAATGGGTTTATTGAGGAGTTCATCACCCAGTTGTGTAGGACAGATAACTAGGCATTACAGCAGAATGTCAGGCAGACAGTGCAGCACCTGATTGTAGCACAGCAAACCCCACTTGTGAATACTTGAAAAACAGGTACAGTTACAGGGGCACTGACATTGGAAGACTGACCAGACCAATGACTGATACTAGAACTTGATCATACCGTTTTATTCGTAATTATTTTACTAGAGTTTCTTATTTCTCATTGAATCCAGAATCCAGTATGAAGTTTCCATAGTTGACATTTACAGTGAACTAATCAGGCTGACAGAAGGACGTTTTGTTTGTACAGGCAAAAACTTGGGAATTATTTGATTTATTTGAAAATGATTCAAAAGGTCTTGGTTATTGTTTCAAACGTTTATTGCTGGGAAAACAAAATACATCTTTAGCTTAAACTCCATTTGTTATTCAATTAAATTGGGGACATTTAAAAAGTATTCTTATTTGTAGATTATGAACACGTCAATACAGGATATTATATTTCAAATATAAAATATTCTTAAAGCTGATGAGTTGTTATCAACGTCTTATTAAAAACATTTAAAGGTGGTTTAACAATCCCAAAAAAAAAAGAAAAGATTAAAATTTTAGTATTAAATTAATTAGGAAAATTTATCATCTCGGGAGTAACAAAGTATACCGCTGAAATTGTGTTACAATGCATCTTGCTTTTACCAAATGGCTCGGTTGTTAAACAAGAAACCAGCATCTCTGTAAAGCTTGCCGGCAGATGTGCTCCAAAATCTCCTGGTAGACGACTGCATGGACTATGGGATTATTCAAATTCAGTGGACCAATACCAGCAGATGACATGGCGCCTCATATCGTCACTGACTATGGAAACTTCATACTGGATTCTGGATTCAATAGAGCACCTTCTGTGGCTTCCCTTCCTTGTCGAGAGGGTCAATGATTTCCTTCTGGGTAACTGTCAAGTCAGTAGTCAGCTATTTGAGGGCATGAATGCATTACTCTAGATGGAGGTGCAGGCGGTATTTACTGTAGCAATACTTTACTTAAAATCAATATTAAATATTCAAAAATTTAGACATGGTGGATTTTTTTACTTACATAAGCTATAAGATATAATCTTCAAAACTTATTTTGGAAAAAAAAAAGAAAAACCTAAAATATCTTTTATGTAATGAATCCAAGATGACTTTCACAATATTAAAATTTTTCAAAATGCACTATAGTACAGTTGTTCCAAAGTATCATTGAGAAAATGATAAATTGTCCTCAGGCTGCCTTATTATGAAACTCAATCCATATTTTTGTAAAGCTGCTGTGAGCATGTGTTTCTTAAATTGGTGTGATGGAAACTTCAAAGCACTTTTGTAAGTCACTTTGGATAAGAGCGTCTGCCAAACGCCTAAATGTTAATTGAATTCACAAAGCTAACAGAGGGTTTTGCTTTCAGTTTGTGCTTTTACAGGACATCGATCTTGGATGTGTTCCGACATCGATGTTGGACCTGTACCTTGCCCCGACTCAAACACTTCATCCAAGCTGAGCTTAACAACTGCATCTCTAGAAAAGTTAATCAATTTCCCTTACTTAGAATATCGTATCACCCAAAATATGTAAAAGTTTATTACGCCAGTAGCTCAGCACAAGCCTTGTTAAAGTGAATTAAGCTCTCGTATGAACCAGACCAGATTAGAATACATTGCTAGATTCCAACTGCATTGATGAAAAAGTAATGTAAAATCACAGTGTGGTGTTTAATGAGTTTTCTATAGTAAAGTTTTCCATAACCACTGATGCATGCTTCTTTACAGCTTATTTAGCAGCATTAAGGACCTTGTTAAACAGTTAAGGCAAAAGAGTGACTAAACACGGATTCTAGTGACTGTAGCGACAGCAAGTCAAACAGCTGCAGTATTGTTCCTGCACAATGTCACTAAGGAAAAAAAAGTTTTCCAGCTCCCATTAAGTTTTAAGTTTATTTAAACATTAATTAAGTTTGTATGAAATGTGAATGTGTGTGAATCAAAATGATAAGATTGTCACAAACTTTTGGCAACGTTACACAAGACTTTATGCTTTAAAAATAAATGTCATAAAAACTCAAAAATGGATGAAATGCTCATTCTAATAAATAAATAAATGGGGCTGTGCTAATCTGCTCAGTAAGCTAACTTATTAGCAGCTTAGTTGGAAAGCTAACCAAGTTTAGGAGGGAAACGGGGTAGAAACACAAGCTGTAAGCTGCAATTGCCTTAAGGCAATTAACTTTAAAGTAATAAGTTATATAATTAAGATTTTAATTAAGCGGTAAACTTTTCATAATTAACTGAAAGCTAACCTCTAGCTAGCTGTCTGTATAGTCAAAACTGCGAGCCTTTTTTAAAAGGCAACTTGAACAAAACAAATGTACTTACCTGATGAATATAAAAGGTGTATTCCAGGTAAAAGCTGCTGCTGCAAATTAGTCAGAGCTGTAGGGGTGGGATATTTGGTAGGAAAATATTAACCCATTACTTTATGTTGAGCTTTTTTAAGTTTACTTAAACATGCCAAAAAAAAAAAAAAGTTTTGTTTATACAGCCTTGTACTGTAAAGGTGACTAAGCTTTTTTTGGGGACAATTAGATTTAAATGTAATGTAAACTTGATTAGAATGCTTTTGTCTAACCAGTTAGGATGGGAGATCTTTCCTCGATACAGGACCACTAATTAAAGTCAATTAAATAATAATAATAAAACAATATGGAGCTTCAGCACCTGCACAGGTGGCATAAGAGGGGTAAAAATGGCTGCCAGTGGGTCACATGACTGCTATGTGCGTTTTCATTGGTTAATATTTAGGCCAACCCTGTTTAATGAAGAGAATACATAAGGAATTGATATCACAATTAGTTAAAACTAGCCACATTTTGTCACGATAACCTGAGGCAACATTGTACCATAAGGGAAATAAAATAAATAAATAAATAAAAATCAAATTTGGATTTAAAATGAAAATTGTATTAGGTAAACTTTGTGACAAATAGGTCTTTAAAAGGCAGTTATACAGAATTTAGTACATAACTGCAAAAGTCTTGTAAATTATATCAGAAACTGATGATCTACTGGAAATTCTACACACGACATTATACAGAATGATATAAAAAAAAAAACATAAAGCATTAAGTAAACACAATTTGTGTGTGTGTGTGTGTGGGGGGGGGGGGTGCCACAGTGTTGTTAGTCTTTTAGCTGCTCTCGTCGAGGGCTCGCCACAGCAGACCATACAACAACTCGGCGTAGGTTTTACGACCCGATCCCCTTCCTAAAATAATAATAGCTTATATAATCACGCTTTACAACCGTGGTGAGCGGAAATGCAACTCAGCATGCAGAAAATGTTGGATTTAGAGATGAAAGACCTACAACATCAAAAGACCATGTTGGGTTCCACTCCTGTCATGGGCTCAGCTCACCTAAAGTGGACAACTGAAAAAAAAAAAAAAACAGATGGGAGAAATCACACTGTTGAACTTCCCGTTTCTGTGAGTCTATGCTTGTGATAGGGATTCCTGCACTTTTTTGACAGAAGTATTACTGAATGTGGCCTCCTGTTGTTGTAGCCGATTTTTTCTCCAGTGTGGTGACGTGTGGATTGACAAACATGGCAAAAAACTTTTAACTTTTCAACATGAGCAAGGAAAGTCTTGGAAAAGATATTTACACATTCATACACACACTGGAATTTTGTGGCAACAGTTTAATTAGGATGACTTGCTTATTGTCACTAGGGGGCAGTGCTTTACATCTTTTGTACACCACTGTCCTTCCTCTTTTGTCTCCTTTCTACTCAGGATTCACTTTGCTGAAACAGTAATGCACTGGAAGATAACAGAGTTGTACAGAGTCTGCATGGGATGTTCACAGTATGCTCATGTTAGCTGCTCAGAGCAGTATGACCAGTATGACCTGCTGGAAAGGTTTGATAGACATCCAGCTGAGGAATTAAAAACTATGAACGAGTGCCGCAAAATAGATAAAAAGGAACGATGTAGGTAAAAATCAACATCAACTATAAGCACGATGATGACGATGATGATGATTGTTGTAGAAGGTTGCAACCCAGTGTACTAAATGCATGAGTGCCAATAATTATAGATTCTGTAGAAATAGTTAAAAGGTTAAAGCTAAAAAAATAAGCTGATCAGCTTTAATGTATTATTTGATGTCATATTTAATGTGATATTATTATTTCAGGTTGACGCCCATGTACATGTGTACCAGCAACGAAGATGAACCCCTTAATTTTTTTTAACTGTAATTTCACAAATTTATGTTTGGTGTGACAGCATCATATTGTATTGGTTTCCACTGGATTTGTAGCTAAATATTAGGAAATTGTACAAAACGTACCTAGTTCACGGCAAGATCTTTGAATCTACTGTCATTTTATTACACTTTAAAAAAAGGTTTATGTTTAAGCCTTGTTCACACCAAGTTGTCGGCCAAATACATTCCCTGGTCGATAATCAAAGAATAAATCACAGATGGAAAATGTACAGTAGAATGGACACATGTTTTAATGTTTTAATGGAAAAAGTAGATTAGATAAAGTTGAAGTTTTGTCTTAAAACGACTCCAGCGTATTAAAATTCACTTATACCACTTCAGCGCTGTTATTTTTTAACCAAAGTGAAAATATGAACTAATCCCAGTAAAAATATTCAGCTAGATTTTCTAATTAATATCTATTGCTGCAGGTGTTTGTTTACATTGAGCAATTAGCGCATTAGTAGCTTATTTTAAAGTAGATTATTAAATCCGGCACATAACTGTTCATAACATCGCTTTTACTCAACATTTAGATTTCACTTAAAGTGCAGGTTAAACTTCAAGCAGAGATCTAAGGACTGCAAGCGTTTCATTAAATTCTGTCCAGACAGTTTTGTGTGATGCTGCGACAAAATCTGGCTGGACAGACATACAGACAGACATACGGAACGAAACATTTTCTGAGACTGGTTTTGGTTCCTCCAACGTATGAAACTTAAAGATATCCCTGAAAGAGCGAGCTCTGACCAATGTACAGACAACATTTTTCTCTTATTTCTGTAGATACAGTGTGTATACGGTATATTACAGCAACAGCCATCTTTCTCTGCTTATAAGCTGCATGAACTCTGTAGCTGAACTGTAGCTCCAGTGATCCACACACAGCTTTTACAGATCTGGGTTGGTATACATGAAACCAAACTCTAACATCATACTGTATGATTTCTAACCCTGTCCATTCGACTACGCCCAGATCTTTCTACCTAAAAATTTAAATTGTGTGCCCCAGAGATGAACAGGAGAAAGCCGCTCTTATTAAAAAGAAGAAAAAAACTGAAAGGTACTTTTTTTCTAACATAGAATAACACTGTACTATAAGGTTGAGAAAAAACATTTATTAGTTTAATGTTTTAATAATTACGTAATCATTCTTGGCAAATCTGAAAATAATTAAGCAGCCCCCAATTCGAAACATATTTTAAACAACTAAAAGCAGCATAGGATACAGATGTGGCAGTCTGTAAAAGCCAGCCAGAAGTCATTAAGGCTGAATCCTGGCACTCGGCTCTCTCTGGTGAGCGCTGAGATGTCACCTTTGGTTCTTTCAAAGCTAGAATAGGACAAATGTCATCATTCATTTTCTGAACAAGAAGGAAAAAAAAAAACGTTTAGTAGAACATCTTGTTCACACGGTGGAACAAATGGACTGGGTAAAAGCAGCAATTTCTTAAACTGAGAAATTTAGTGGTTAATGGTCAGGTTCACAGCTACCTCTGAGATGTGGTCACTAGTATGAAATAGTTTGATGTAGTTTGCTGCCCAGTGCGCTGTAGTTTCCGTCATGAGGTATCACACCAGTCCTCCATCAGTGCGCTCCTTGGGATTCTATCAAGGTGGAAGTGAGCTGGCAGAGCCTGATCCAGGCCACTATTTGAATGCTATTTTGTCGGGAAGTGTGGCTAATGCTGTCATCATGCACCTTAATCAAGCACCAGGACGGGAGCCCGGACCCTGAGTCGTCAGAAGGGCTCCGTCAGCTGAAGTAGAGCCTGACTTTTATGGCTTAGGAGCTTGCTTTGTTTGGCTCAGGGCTGACTTAGAAAGCCAGGACAAACATTGTACATCGTGTAGAGTTTGTACCAACGCATCTTACAGTAGTAATCAGAGTCTACTAATCTAATGAATTAAAATACCTTCACAGCTGCTGAGCATGGCTCAATATGTAAAGCCCGTTGTCTTATAAATTCAGAAGAGGATGAGTTCTCTTTTTAATCTGATTTCGTCTTAAGGTCTCTTCCTCATGTCCTCTCAGGAAGCTCTTCCCTTTTGGGATCTAAATTGGTAACCAAAATATTCTACAGCTACATTATTTCTTAATGATTAATTATAATATCCTGGATATTATATATACATGAAGTGTACAGTGGAACCTTGGATTGCCGGTAACTTGGTCTGCGAGCGTTTTGCAAGACGGGGACATTTTTAAAATACAGTAAATGTTAACATAATAAATGAGCAAGGTCTTGAGTACCACGAGTAGCACGCATGCGCTTTGTCTACCAAGCGTCTCGTGATCACAACTGAGACAATGGTTCTTCTCTCTCGCGTGCTGTGGGATTGTGGGTAATCGTCTCCCATGCTCAGTCTCAGCGGGCGTGTGTCACTTGTATAGTCAACATCCGTGCCAGAGTTTACTGTTTATTATAACATTGTGACCACATGTGAGCACAGGTAAAGCAAAAGCAAGTGTCATTAGAGAGGTTCCTGGTTAAAGATCCAGTTTCCAGAGGCTCTCTCTGTCAGAGAGCAGTGTTTCTGTGAGTGTGTGTGTGTTTGTGAAAGTTATCCTACACAATAGCCCCCAACATACACATACACACACACACACAAACACACACACTAAAACAACCATTGCTCTGTCAAGTAAAGTGCAGGTTAATTAGCTTTATTTCTACTTTATATTTTGAATGAATATTTTTTTCTTAAGAGTTCTTAAGAGCTTTTATTTAATTGTTATGGGGAAATTCACTTTGATATATGAGTGCTTTGATATACAAGCCCGCATCTGGAACAAATTATGCTCGCAATCCAAGGTTTAACTGTATTTGAAACTTTCAAAATGTAACAAAAATATAAATGTAAGCGTGGGCGGTATTTAAAATACAAAATATGATATGACATAAATTAAATTGAATTTATTGAAATGGATCGCAGGTTCGATTCCCGGGTGATGCTGTAACCTCTCGCAGCTGGAGGTCTAGAGAGAGAGAGCTGATTGGCCGAGCTCTCTCAGAGGGGAGGGATGAGAGGTACTTAGTGCTTCCACATTAATCACGGCTCTATAGCCAGTCAGGGGCGTCTGTGAGCTCACGCAAGCGGAAGAGGCGGATAGCACTGTCCTCCGAGTGTGTTACTCCCCCCGCAACGGTGCGCGAGCGAGCAGTTCGAAAAGATGCGGTCGGCTGGCGTCACGTGGTTCGGAGGAAACACGTGATAGTCTTCGGCCCTCCGGACGGAGTGGTAGAAGTAACTAAATGTGGGCGCCCCCTAGTGACGGGGAGGAATTGGACACGACTAAATTAGGGAGAAAATCGGGGGAAAATGCTAAATTAAAAAAATTGATTTTCACTGTAATTTAGCTGATACTTTGGTCAAAAATCTTTCTGACAACATGTACCAGACATCCATGCTTTATTTAAAAATATAGTAAGACACTGATGGCAAAAAAAAAAAAAAAAAACGTAACTATTCTTTACACCCTATACACTATGCTAGTTAAAATGTTGTACTAGGGTTAGATATCACACTGAAGCATTTTGGCACAACTACATGTGATACACTGTTTACCACAAGATGTCACACAAGCACAGTAAAACTGTACAAATATTATTACAGGTATACGCTTTACTGTATGTTGTCTCACTGTACTGTATGTATGTAATTTAACCATGCATAAACATTTGGCTTGGTGTGGAATGAAAGGAAACATGTAATAATTTTGGACATGTACAGTACATGCAAAATGCAGTGCAAATTCCTGCAGCTTATACAACGTCATAATTACACACACATATTATGTACAATGCCATTACTCACACAACATATCCACTGTTAATAGGTTAGCAGATTCAGTGTGTTGCATCATCCATGAATTCACAATGTACACTAATACATACTGTAGTTCTTAACATACAGTAAGATGCTCTACTCTCAATAATATTCTCAGCACAAGCATTTGTGCCTCTCTGGTGTATTGGATCTTTTTTTTCTTTCTTTCTTTCTTTTTTACTTCATCTGGCCATAGCATTGCTTTCATAGTAGTGCCAGCTGCAAGGACAATTACAGGTATGCATTAATGTGTACATTATCATTTCCATATCAACACAGTCAACAGTTTATAATACTCGTCCATACTGTAACTCATAAGTACCTATGCAGGAAGTAAGCAGAAACAAATGTGTAGTTCTTTATTAATTAACACTTATGTTACTCCTATTAACCTACAGTATAAAAACGAATACTTGATTGGCAGTTATAATTTGCACTACCCTTACTACTTTACGTTCAGTGCATTTACATTTACAGAGTCGTACAAAGCACATATACAGTACAGAACGACTCGAAACATTTTATACTACATACTAATAACTACTGAACACATTAACGTTATGTCCTCTTGGAGATCTATTCCCTAATATATCTCATAATATTGCAATAACTTAGTCTCTAACGTGCAGTAAATGTCTGTATGAGTTATTACGTCTCACACAAACAGGTCTCCCAACAAAAAAGGATACAAGGTTCATTTTATTGAGCTACTAGACCTACAGAGAAACCCTATAAAAAAAAGGTCCAGCCATCCATCTAGGAACTCTGTAGTCCAACGAAGTCTAACTACGGTAGAATTTACTCAGATTTTTACAACCATGGTCAATCAACATAAACACACTTTGGCCAATTTGGGAATGCTGATTAGCCTAATCTGCCTGTCTTTGAGGAAACCCACCAAGCACGGGAAGAACATGCACACACGAACCCCCCAAGACAGGAATCGAACCCTCGACCCTGGAGGTGCAAGGCGACAGCGTTAACTAGTACAGTACGCCACCGCGCCGCCTTACAAAACAAGTACAAGGCTGTAACATAGAAACAAGTAATAAATATAAGTTCTTAGTAGTTAAAAAGTGTAACATAAGTTTTAATGAAAAACTCCTTCTTTCCTGCTTAGGGACTTATTATTATTTATGGAACACTGTTATTTTTTTGTTGTTGAGTTTAAAATACCTTAAATAAATTACCTTTGCAAATAACTCATCAGAGTTTGCAAGGCAAGGATTTCTTTGATTAAAAAGTGTCGCTTAAACAAGATGAAGACATTCCTGTCTCAGTAGTGTGAGACAGTCAGAGAGTAAACTGTTCCTATACAGTACAGTAAGGTATGTTTCACACTATAGGGAATGTGTTTAGTTTATCAGTAATATATCATAAAAAAAAAGCTGCATTTTCTTTGTCTTGAGATGAAACGTATGCTGATGAAAGAAACGACTATTAATACCGCTTATATACCTCACGAGGGAAAACAGGAAGTAGTGTATTTCAAAGATGTTTCCGCAACATTAAATGTAAAAAAAAAAAAAGAAGAAAAAAAAAAAGATAATTAAATGGATTAATATTGTTTTTTTTTTTTTTATGGAATATATGTAATAAAACACTTTAGGGTTTCTGCTTTATGGCCAAACAATGTCTTTAGTGTTTCTCTTTCTCAACAGTGCCTGTTTAATTTCCTTTTATAAAATGTCCATTTAGAAATAGCTGCACTTATTTACACCGCTGGTTCCATCTGAGTGTATAAAGGGTGAATGGATACGAGTGTGCAAGCTGTTTTAAAAGAAAAAAAAAAGTGAAAAGAGTGAAAAGAAAACTACTAAAGAAGGGACTCGTGATCGAGAGTGTTTTAGCGCATCGGTTTTGAACAAATATCTACAACATGTAGAGCGTGTAGGAAATCCATACAGTGCTGTGATATACATCCAGAGATGAGAAGACATTACTTTAAACCTGAGTAATTGCAAACAGATGACAAACAAGTTTATAATGACCATTAAAGGGTGACGTCACTACATACACCTAGACTGTATTATACTGTATATATATCGGTATTATTTCCGTCAGTATTGGATACATTTAAAATGGTTATATCCGGATAATATGCAGTGGGAACGAGCGCTTGATCAGGGATCAGAGATGTACATGGATGTGCGGCGTAGGAGAATGGGAGAGCGCGGGTCTGGGTTCGATGCCACGGCTCTTCATGAAAGACAGCAGCTGCTCGGGGATCTCAGCCAGGACGTCCTTGGCCAGACGCGCCATGCTCAGAACCTGATTTCCCGAGCGGTCGATGTAGTCCCTGAACGGAACAAACTGAGAGAGAGAGACACATACAGGACGATGACGGAGATACAGTACAGTACCAATCAAAACATCAGACCTTCTAGTTCAATCATTTCACTTTTTCAGAAGTATGAAAAAAAAAAATGTCAATCATTACTTTAAAGAGATCAAGTTCAGTCAATCCAAGAACGTGCAAGAACTTACAAAACAGTACTGTATCTTCAATCAAAGTCATGAAAAGCATCAAATGCTATGAAAAAGCTAACTCTAATGACGCGCGTTCCGTGAAAGTGCTAAGCGGAAAGCGCTAACAATATGAATCCGAAGAATCTTTGTAGTAACGTGAGCGTCCATGTTGTTCTCACATTCCGACTTACAAGCACAGAGACCACACCTTGTGAATGCAGCGCAGTAATTATACTCGCTTAGGTAGCGTTAGCTCGCTAAGCTAAACACGCTTAAATTAAAATGCATAAAGCTAAACGTTCTATAAATATTATTTATTATTATTAGTTTTTCACAACAAAGAGTTCAGACGCCGTGAAATGGAATAAATGTTTTTCAGCTGTTGTCAATACGGAAACACGTCAAACCTAATGAGACATTTGAGGACACGCGGGATGAAGTCAAAAGCCAAGGGATGCAGCGTGTTTAACACCTTTGGGGTGTGTGCGTTTTTGCGAGACAAGGCAAATATGTTGATGTTTCTGCGAAATAAATGTTGAAGCTGGTTTGTGGGACACCAAGAATACCAACGACTTTACTGTTATTGGTGTTAGATTAATTAAACAATAAATTGTAGTTTGGTTAGTTAGTACCTACAGTAAATGTCTAAATATTTATATTTATGTATACTTTAAGATTATTGTTAATTTAATTTATTTGTTTTCAATAAAAAGCCATTTTTTAATTTTATGTCGTGGCTACTTTTTAAAAAAATATTGGTTCCGGCACCGTTTTAAACCCAAACGATACCACGACCCTTGCTACCAGTCAGAGGTCCAGTAAAGCTGCTTCCAGGGTTTTTTTTTTCTGACATGCCTAAATTATTGTACAGAAAATTTCTGGTTTCATGACAAGATGGATTTTATGTCTTACAAACTTCAACACAAAAGACAGAACTATAACTAGTTAAACCTTGAAAATAAAAAAAGAATTGCTAACACCGGATCGTTGCTTGTGGTCTAAGACAAATAAAACTGATTTTTTTTCCATAGGATGAATTTCAGAGTGATAACTCTTCATCGAGTCATGTCAGCTCTAGTTCAACCCTTCACTTCCTTCTTATTTGACATCTATTTCATATATTTCATCGAGGCGGAAATTCAGATTTGCGTCACATCAAAGTGGTAAGGTGAACATAAAAAAAAGTTATGGATAAGGCATAAAGAATAAATGTGGATCCAGAGACAAGACCAATTGAGAACCAATGATTTATATTTTATATGAAAAGCGCAAATCCTACTTGGATATTTCTTTCAGTTTTTTCGAAGTTGCATAGAAAAATGCAGTGTTGCATGCTTGTGTTCTTGTTGCTCACTGGTTCAAGCTGTTGAATATTAAGCTAATTAGATAACAATCTGTATCAGACGTAATAGCGCAATAGAGAGGCATAATGTAAAATATAAAAGAGAGTGTCATCACGAGGACCTGGACAATGTCTCGTTCAGCGACGCGGCCCCTGGAGGACACCCGCACCTCGTCACCGTCCAACTCCTCCATCGCTGGATAGAGAGAGAGAGACAGATTTCTTCCCGTTAACAAACAAATGGTCAACAGCCTGGCAGTCACCAGCGCGGGCCAGTGAAACAGAAACAAGGACAACATCCAAAGCAGCACACACACAGAGCACACATCTGGAGTGAAGACAGTCTGGCTAGAGAATTTATTTCACTTAATAACTACAAAAGACAAACCCGTAATTTCTCTACAGAATTTCCTTGCTTTGTCCATCTCTGTGAGCCATGAATGCACCGCTGTCTTCACTTCTTCACCAGAAGTGAATCTTCGTCCTTGGTTTTGCAGAAGAGTGTGGACGCGCACCGTCATGTGAGATCACGACGCACTTGGACGTCAGTCCTCTGCGTTTAATCTGAAGTTTAGTCTTCAGCCCTTCAGTAGGTGCAACGAGCGCTCTGGACTGTTGAAGCTTTTTTTTCCCCTGATAGTGTTCCAATATTTCTGGCCCTTGAGATGAGAATCCCAGGAAACTGTAAGCATTGATGAATTTCACAGCTGTTGGTTGACTTTTGGACCTTTTCTCGGTTGCTGATTGAGGATGTTTCCGTTCCATACTTAGATAGCCGTTTACTCTCGGGCTCGTAGTGATTCTCTTTAAGAAACTTCCACCTTCCTCAGAGTATCAGTGCCAATTTTTGTTTGCAGATATCCAAGCGCTTCTGTTCATGCTCGTCTGTGAGTTGTTTCGGTACCGGGTCCACTCTCAGACCACAGAAGAAAAAAAAAAGAAGAAAAATCACTGTATGCTGCTCTTCTTTTGTGCAAATCACAAGCGGGGCATCAATTTTTGCTCAGACTGCAGTTACAAATGAACTGATGTAACACGTTGACACCTGCACGGCCGTGACTGGGGAGACCGGACCCTTGAACAGAAAGCGCCGATGAGCCCGTGCGGCCAACAGAAGTTTTAATAAAACTTGGTGTGCGGAAACTTTTTCTTTGAATTGAGTTGAATTTCAATTGGAACATTAACACACATTTTGGAGATCGCGAGGACGTACCTTGTTTTGCTTTAAAAAATGATGAATGTTTCCTTTACTTTATTGCATTGACCCAAAACATATCTACATATATACAGTATATATAGACTACGGTCAAAACCAAAGCAGATCATAAATTTCAAGTCTTCGACACTCACCGTCAAACTCGGCAGGTCCCACCCCGACGATGATGATCGACATGGGCAAGGAGGAAGCCTACAGGAAGAGAGACATACTGTGAGACGGACGTCGCATTTCACTTAGAAGCTGCAGTGAAGGATGATGGTGGAAGAGACGCACGTTGACCACGGCCTCTTTAGTCTGTACCATGTCCGAGATGACTCCGTCCGTAATCATGAGCAACACAAAGTACTGCGAGCCGTCCGTCACAGCCGCTGCGGACCTGCGGCAGGAGGAACAAACCGTTACACAACGGACAGACGATCACATTTCTTATGTGAAATCCATCCGTAGGATTTACTTTGAGACACTTGATTGGAAAAAGACACTGGTAAAGCTATTAATCAGATCTAGAGTTTAAACTCAGATTGCCAGACCACAGTCTGCATGTCTTGATTTCTTTCTCTCCCAGACGACAGGCTCACGCACGCCATCAGTGACAGTCGTGTCTAGTGAATAGACTAAGGAGGAAACGGAATTGATCTGCATTAATGGACTAAGATCTTCCCACCCACTAACACATCAGCACCACGTCATCAGCAGTGATTGAGAAGCGGAGTGTGAAACACGGTCGTGGGTGTAACAAGCACAAACTGAGAACTGTAATCGACGGCACGGTGGGTTGAATCCCGACTCCATCCTGTGAACAGTACGTGGAGTTTGCATGTTCTCCATGCGCTTTGTGGGTTCATTCCAGGTACTGTTCTCTGGTTTCCTCCCAACAATCCAAAGACGTGCCCTAGGGCTTTCCAAATTTCCCAGAGTTTGCAACTGTGTGTGTGTGTGTTTTTGTGTGCTGCAGTAGGTTACAACCCTTTGAGGACTTTTGCCCTGAGGACATTTAGCTGAAGACTAAACGCCCTCCCCTCCTTCCCCCATCCCCCAGTGACTCTGCACAGGATAAGCAGTATATAGATAAGGGATGAACAGAACCATGAGTTGAGGTTTGTCTGCATTTTTTATATATTTTTTAAATATATTTTTGCTTCTACTACTCATTATGAGGGTGAGTTGAAAAATGATCCGCACTACTGAGACTCTATATATATATATATATATATATATATATATATATATATAGTACAGACCAAAAGTTTGGACACCCCTTCTCATTCAGCGAGTTTTCTTTCTTGTGTTCTTTCTTGTGTTCTTTAGCCCAAACGCGTCTCTTCTGCTTGTTGTCTGTCCTTAGCAGTGGTTTCCTAGCAGATATTCTAGCATGAAGGCCTGATTCACACAGTCTCCTCTTAACAGTTGTTCTAGAGATGTGTCTGCTGCTAGAACTCTGTGTGGCATTGACCTGCTCTCTGATCTGAGCTGCTGTTAACCGCCGATTTCTGAGGCTGGTGACTCGGATGAACTTCTCCTCCGCAGCAGAGGTGACTCTTGGTCTTCCTTTCCTGGGGCGGTCCGCATGTCAGCCAGTTTCTTTGTAGCGCTTGATGGTTTTTGTGACTGCACTTGGGGACACTTTCAAAGTTTTCCCGATTTTTCCGACTGACTGACCTTCATTTCTTAAAGTAATGATGGCCGCTCGTTTTTTTTTTTTTTCACTTAGCTGCTCTTTTCTTGCCATAATACAAATTCAAACTCTTTGAATGTGAAGGTGTGTCCAAACTTTTGCTCTGTACTGTATATACTGATATATAATTATAATATATAATAAAAATATATACTTGTCTAGTATATGTTTTACTTTCTGTGCATTTCTCCTGTCTCCCCGGTGTCTACTGTGCAGATGTGAACGTGTTACATCAGTTTATTTGTACTGTACTGTACCCCGCTTGTGATTTGAACAAAAGAAGAGCAAGCTGCACTGATTCGTTTTTTTTTTTCTCCTGCTGCCAAAAAAACTCATGGGAGAGCACAAAAGTGATACTCTAAGGAATGTGAATCATTACTGGTGATGGGACACGGATTCATCACTACGAGTCTGAGAGTAAACACCAGGGTATGGAACAGAAACAAAAGTCAATCAACAGCTGGGAAATTCATCAAGGCTGGGATTCTCATCTCAAGGGCCAGAAGTATTGGAACATTATCAGGAAAAAGATTCAATCAACAGTGCTTGTTACAGTGAGACGCTTATCGAAGAGCTGAAGATTAAACTTCGGATTAAACGCAGAGGACTGGTGACCAAGGGCGTCGTGATCTTTCATGACGATACACGTCCACACACTTCTGCCCCACACTGGCGACACTCTGCAAAGACTTCATTTTGAGGTGTTAAATCATCCTCCCTATAGTCCTGATCAGACGTTCACCTGTCTTTGGTCCCCTGAAAGCAGCCCTACGGAGATGAAGACTCACTTCTGATGAAGAAGTGAAGACAGCGGCGTATTCGTCGAAAAAAACAAAACAAAAACAAAAAAATTATTTTTAAATTATGGAATACGGAAGCTTGACGGATGAACAAACACGGTATTGAAAAGCTCGGAATTGTCTTTTCTAAAAGTTAATTCCAAGAAACTCTACAGCCAGAGTGCGGATCATTTCTGTCTCACCATCGCCATCTTACATATTAAATGCAATCAAATATATACATAAAAAAACGCTAACACAGAGTACTGAAAGCTTTAAAACATGATTAGTATCAGAGAAGAAGGGCTAAAAAGAACATCCGTAAGAGCTAAGCCCAGTGATTCCCTTGAACTATTCCGCATCAATAACAAGCTTTAAATCTTTCCTCACCTACTGGAGCAGGAGCGCTGTCCTGCCGCTCTAGTGCTGTTATTAAATGTAAATCAGTCAGGATTGATCAGTAGGGCCTCCTAAACTCCCTTTGCTACCCTGCAGTCAGGCAACGATCCGACAGTTTCAGCCTCTCTCTTGATTGGGAGGGATTTTCTCGCATCTGATAAATCTCTGCACCAAAGATGATTCAAATGAAATCCAGAAAAAGAACCGACGCCTACTGCATATCAGTCGCGGCGAGCAGTCACGTCTGAGCGGATACACAGTACGCTGGGGTGCACCAGTCTGAAAAACGTGAAGGTTGTATTGAGCGCGTGGCCCTTTGGCTTTATCTCAGCCTTCAGGCAAATAATAATAACGACACCGACAGCACACTCAGTATTCAGACGGAGTTTTTCCGCGTATGCGAGTGCGGAGGGAAGCTGCAGACTCGGGGCTAAGCTTATTACTCACACTAATGGAGAGGGATCGAGATTTAGCCACAAATAAAGTGGATGGAAAAGACCGTTAGAGAAAGAAAAAAAGAAAGAAAGTAAGACGAAGAGGGAGCATGGCTTACTCGGCCACCTGGGTGATGACGGGAGCGAAGTTGGTGGGTCCGTAGAGCTGGACTGTACGCAGGCATTCGTAATAGGCTTCCAGGACTCCCTCAATTCCCACACAGTTAGAGTTCTCACAGTCTGAGTTCTGCAGCAGGAGGGAAATGGATTAAGCTGGAAACATCAATTTTTCATTTACAATTACACTCATGAAAAGAGTAAGACCCAAGTGGGCATGCTGTGATAGAAATATTTATTATAAATGATGGAGTGGCGTGATGTGGCCTGATGGAAAGCTGAATAACGTTGCTTTCATCGAACCTTAAAAGTGGAAACCTTAGAATTCAGATTTTGCCATTTTTTCAGGGGGAAAAGATTATGGACGTCTCCATGTTCATCTTTACTTAGCAACCAGCTAGACAGATGGGTGGGACATGGGTGGAAAAAAATAAACTTTGGAGTAAAAAAGAAAATGTGAGGCAAAAAAAAAGCGTGAGGCAAATAAAAATAGGCTAACATGATTTTGTTGTTCGAAAAGTCCTCAAGATCTGGCAAAAAGTTTTGCAAGATCTCGCAAAAAGTTTGCGAGATCTCGCAAAACTTGACTCTTCAGCGTTGCCGATTTAGTCCAGCAGGTGGCAGCAATGCTCCTAAAAGCTTGATCCTTGTCCGTGCAATACCGATCCAGTCCAGCGAGGGTCAGTAATGCGCCTAAAGGCTGGCTGCAAACCGTTAAAAAAATAAAGGAAGAAGAAGCATACGGAGAAAGATAATACTCAGAGTTACGCGTGCGTTGTTAAACAGGCATGGAGAGAATTACTGAGTAGAATTCAGAGTAGCTGAGTTTTTTTGGCCTAAAATATTCCTGGCCCAAGACATTCAGTTTGTACACGGAGCGCGCACTTTCCGTATTTTGGCGCCGGAAATATGAGTCACGTGGTCTCGATTTCTTTTCCTCCTACCGTATGTCCCGTTTTTTTCTTCCTCAATTTTTTTTTTTGTCGGCAATTTTTTGGGGGGGTTTCATGTCCCGTTTAAAAAAAAAATTGTCCTGTTTTTTCCCCTTCCTTAGATTTTTTTTTCAAAACTTTTTTCCCCTTGAGTTATTTTTTTTACCATTAATAATTTAGTAATAGACAAATCTTTATCATTCTTCTTTTTGTTTGAATGCAATAAATACAAGTTCTTTAACTTTACAAATAATGCTTTAATTTTTTGCTGAATAATTAACAAAAATACAGGATTGTGCAAATACTTACCTACTGTAGCGCGAGGATGTCTTAAAAAAGGTTTATGCATTAAAAATACTACAGAAAGCAATAAACATTAATTAATGAAACTAAGTCAATTATTGTTGTGTCGGGTGTTTGGTTAAAACATATTCTCAGGTACAGTGTGTGCAGTTTGAGGGAAAAATTGAGGTGCTTAGTTTTACTGAACATTCTGCAGAACCAGGCGCGATCCTTCTTAGAGCATTGTCGCACCTGCGACTTTATTCATGCAGCGAAACCCAGAAGCTTTTTTTTTATGTTTGTGGTAAAAAAGTGGTGTTTTACACAATATGATGCTCTTGGAATATTTCTGTTGCTGAATAATAATGTTTGTAAATCAGATTTATTTTGTTCCGATTTACTAATGAAGTCATAAAATAAACATGTATAACAAAGTTAGTATATTTAACAAAAGTATATTTAAGGACTTGTACAGAGTACTTTAAGGGTATACTTAAAAAAAAGCATCAAATCACAGAAATCAACAAAAATCTAATCAACAAATATCATCATTGATGTGTTTGCGTATACAGTATAATGCTGTAACACTCGGGTGCGGCTCACCAGAGGAAAAGCATGCGAGACGTTTCCATCAGGAGGAATTTTAGCCCCAAACCCATAAGCAGGGAAGAGTTTGTCGCTGTCATAATCCTGGATGATTTCACCAACCGCTTTTAACGCCATCGCGTAGGCATTCATCTGATACGGGCTCATGTAGTGGAGAGATGTGGGCTGGGCCGGGTTACCTGGAATATATACAGTATGCACATGCACACACACGTGCAAACACACACACACACACACACACAGCATGTTGCAATACACTGTAATCAATACCTGAAGTTATAAAACAGATCCAGGAGGACAGACGCTCACCGTTGGAAGCTGTGAAGTCTATGGCTACTGTGAAGTTGAGCTGAGTCCTGTAATAAAAAATTTAACAGCTTTCAGTCAGGGATTTGGAAATATTTTGATTTGATCTCCTATGACAGACAGTCTGAAATGTCTTTATATTGGTGCTTATTCATCATTTTTTCATCAAGTTTTGCGTAAAGGTTTGCCAAAATCAAGCTGAACAAAAGTTTTTCTCCCAGGTTTATGGTGTAACATTCTAAAAATAACCTACACTAATCAGCCAAAGAAAAACAAAAGTTGCACACTTTATTTTCCCAATATTTTCATTCATTTTATTGCATCATTTATTTTATAGACCTGTGCAACTGAAGCAATGTGAGTCATATCACTGCCTCCAGCGGCTTGTACAGTGGACACTATGCATCTTACGTTAAAGCGCCATCGCTCTAGAATAGGGTCAATCTAGACTAATCAATCAATCAATCAATCAATCAATATTTATATTGCACCTTACAAAACCTAAATTGAACCAAAGTGCTTCACAGCATTAAAAACGACAATAAAATAGCAATACAAAAATATATATATAAAAAAAAAAAAATCATAAAATATCAAAAGCCATTCTAAATAAGTGAGTCTTAAGATTTGCTTTAAACAGAAAAATGACAATAAAATGGCAATAAGGTAGCAGTAAAAAATACAAAACAAACATAAAACACGTAAAATTATAAAATTATAAAAAACACATGAAATGATAAAACATCAAAAGCCATCATCAGACCTTCTTCCTTTACTCCAAAGTCTTATTTATCTACTTTATGCTCCCTAGCGCATTGTGTGTGTATGGAAATGCTCTTACTTTCACTATTAAACATAGCTCTGGTTTCTATCACAATCATTCGTGAATTTTTTATCTGACCACATTTTGTCAGCACTATCCTTCCAGGATTTAATAACGTGTTAATCAATTCTTAACCCAGTTCCAGGCATCTCTTTAGTTGTTTTCTTTGCTCGATGCAGACCCATCTGAAATGGCTGCTTTTTCCTTTTTTGGTTAGGCAGTCTATTTAAACTTGACATTATATTTCAGATGTAACAGTCGAGTGATCCATGCTAATGATGTAATTTGAAATTGGAAGGTTACGTAACTAGTTCGTCTTCTACTGTATTCATGCACGCAAACTCTAGCATACGAACACTTTTCTGAATTTTCATAGACACCTCATGTCTTATGTACACAGCCACCCAAAATGATGAAATGAATAAATCCGTTCAGATTCAGCCTGACAAATGAAGCACAACGTACAGAGCGATGCAGGTCCGTAAAACACTGCTACTTCATTTAAGTTTAAATAACTTTGAACAAAGCTCTCACCCGCCTCTGATGAAGTCCACAAAAGTGTACTCTGATTCCACTTTGAAGGACAAAAGCGTCACCTGGAGAGAGTATGAAAGATTAGATAATAAGGGTAATTATGAAAATTAATTTCGAGGAGACGACAGTTTGACAGGCCATCCTACTTACTGTGCCGGAGTTTATGTATTTCTTTTTCCTGCCTTTCTTTTTGGGGTTGAGGACCTGAAATTAGACACAGCAACAGCTGGCAAAACAAGGCTGATGGCTGCAGGCTTTTAACGCTACAATCAGCATGCTCAAAAGGTACAGTATGTAAACTTGTATTTAGCATGAACGGTGCATGAGCTTTAATCTCACCTCATACACATTAAACTGGCTCTGGCCTCGAGACAGCTCTCTGTAGCTGGTGGTAAACTCGCCAATAAAATCATGACTAAAGAACAAAACTCAAAGTAATCAAATTTAAATAGTTACAACTGAAAAGTGATGCATCTTCAATAACCTGCTGCCATTCATGTGTGTATTAAGTAGGATCAGCTTCCTTGTAATGTTCATTTCATCCAATCACTAAATGATAGCAATGATGTCATCAGTGTGTGCATCCAACACTTCTCACTCACTCACTCATCATCTATACCGCTTTAATCCTGTATTCAGGGTCACGGGGGGCCTGGAGCCGATCCCAGGAGACTTAGGGCACATGGCAGGGTACACCCTGGACAGGGTGCCAATCCATCGCAGGGCACACATACATTAACTCACACACTCATTCACACACTACGGGCAATTTTGGGAACGCCAATTAGCTTAATCTGCAATTAGTCTAATCTTAGGACTGTGGGAGGAAACCGGAGTACCCGGAGGAAACTCACCAAGCACGGGGAGAACATGCAAACTCCATGCACACAGAGATGTAAACCAAGCCTGGCTGGGAATCGAACCCGGACCCTGGAGGTGCAAGGCGACAGATCCAACACTTCTCTCTCTTGAAAATTTTATACAAGCAAACTCTGCATAACAATTCTGTCCCTCTTCAGTCTTCTTCCAGACTCTAGGACCTGTCTTTCCTACAGTATATTTTAATCTGAAAAGAGGACTTTGGTCCAGTTCTATTTCTCCGTAGCCTAGGTAAGATGTTTCTGAGATTCTGAACTCTGGCTCAGGAGTGGCTTGATACTAACGAATGCCACAGTTGTAGCCCATTTCCTGAAGACGCCTGTTTGTGGCTCCTGATGCACCGACTCCAGCCTCACTCCACTGCTTATGAAGTTTCCCAAGTTCTTTAAATGGCGCTGATTGGCAGTCGTTTTGAATCTTGCAGTCACATTTTCCCTTTCAGTGAACATTTCATGAATAAACTCTGTGAATACAGCACCGTGTGAGGGATGAAGATGATCGATTCTGGACAACTGTCAAGTCAGAAGTCTTCCCCATGATTGGGGTTGTGCGAACTGAACAAGACTGAGAGATACATGGTATTCATTCTGTATGAACTGAACTTTACTAAAACTTGAAATTAAATGTTGTAATATTTTGAGATACAGCGATACCTCACCATATGAATTTAATCTGTTCCTGAGGCGAGTTCTTAAGGCAAAATTTTTGTATATCGAAACGCATTTTCCCATAGGAAATAATGTAAATGCGGTTAATCCGTTCCCGGCCACCCAGAAATATTACCAATATTAACAATTTCCAAACACTACGTATAATCATATTTTTTCATATACTGTGTAAACAATCAAAATGTTTAGAAAGACATGTGAATGAAGTACAATATGAAACAAATTGATATTAAACCTCACATAACCTTCATTTATGATTCCTCTTGGCATTGGCTCCTTTTTCTTCTTCCTACAGTCCTTGCTAGCATTCTTGGGACACATGATGCTATGTCTTCACTAAGTCTTGCACAAGATGCAAAAACCCACAAATATAATATATATATATAAACTCACTTTGATTGGCTTTCCACTGACGTAGCCGCGACTAAGCCGGTGTTCGGTTCGGTCACTTGTGTGCCGAAAATGCTTCATAAATTTGTGAGGTGAAACTTTGTGAGGCGGGGCATTCGTATGCCGAGGTACCACTATAATGGATTTTGATTCTTCATGACCTGTAAGCCGTAATCATCGAAATTAACAACAACATTAAGAAACGGAATGAATTATCTCTTACTGGCAACTCTAACTCTAACTCTCCACTTGTCCTTGTGTGTTTTCTACCAGATTTTGTACTTTCCTCTCACCTCCAGCATTATGACTGCCTAAAATAAAACTGCTCTTGCAATAGACTAGCATCCCACCCAGTGTTCCCACTTCAGTCCTGAGTATGGGTAACCAGTTGTCTGAAATTTCCATCTGTCTGCTCTTCCCGCATCCTTCTGGGGGGGCGGGTTTCTCTAAATCATCCTTAGCTGTGAATGTGTGTTAGTGTTTCCCTGGAGTTCCAGGGATAGGCTCTGGATCCCATGTGACCCAGACTAGACTACAGAGATACTCGAAATAAAAACTGACATTATAGATCCACTGTAGACTACTGCAAGTAAAAAAAAAAAAATCCATCTAAGCATGTGTTAACTTCAGATCCTGTCAGCACTGTGAGGTTTAGTCAAGGGACTAATTTAGAAAAGGAAAATGGAGGAGAACTGGAACAGCTGCCTCCACAGCAGACGATTTTACAGCAGTAAAACATCACGTTGTCCCACATTTAACATCACCAAACAAAATCTGTAATTTATCGCATGTCTTTCTTTATTCTTTGAATTAAAGGCTTTTAGAACTTTGTATTTTATCTGCAAAGCCTTCTGATGTAGGTGATTGGGCCCGAATATTGTGTAATAACTCTCGTACCCCTCAGTATACAGAGCCGCGAACACGCCGGGACGCCCCTGAGTCGGACTGATAAGGTAGGGGCGCCAGACAGCCATTACGCTGCTTAACGTCGTACCCCTTCACTCGACTTCTCATCAGGATGGTGGTGTTCATTAATGAGCAGCGTGTCTTCATAGTGCCAACCTTTTGGGTCACCAAGTGATGTCAGAGTGAATTTACGAAGAAATATGGTGCTCCTGATGTACCCTCACAGAGTCTTATCCAGAGGAGGGAACGCAAATGAAAAATGGCTGCTATTTCCCCCGATATCCTCGCTGATACAGTATGTTCAGGAACATGGGGCGCCGTGTCTGGCAGACGAAGATCACATCATGCAACCGATTACACATACAGTACCTCAAGGTACACCCACTCAGAAAGAGTGAGTACACCCCTCTAATTTCAGCAAACATTTTAATCTATCTTCTCAAAGGACAATACAATAGAAATGAAACTTGGATAGATTTTAGAGTAGTCAATGTGCAGCGTGCATAACAGTATAGATTTACTGTCCTCTGAAAATAACTCAACATGCAGCCATTATAGTCAAAATTGTTATCTGGTAACAAAAGTAAGTACACCCTAAGTGTTAACAGCTTTAACCGTGCAAAATCACATGACCTATTCATCATGTTCATGTGTCTCCAGACCCGAACCTTATTGAGCACCTGTGGGGCGTCCTCGAGCAGACGGTGAAGCGCCGTGTGTCTAACATCCAGCAGCTCTGATGATATCATTATGGAGGAGTGGAAGAGGATCCCAGCAACAACATGTGCAGCTATGGTGAACTCCACGCCCAGGAGGATTAAGGCCGTACTAGATAACACCGGTGCTCACACTAAATTCTGACACTTTTGACATCTTCACCTTTTTTCCTTGCCAGTTATTTAGGCAATAAACTCTGCATGTTGAGTTATTTTCAGAGGACAGTGAATCTGTACTGCTATACAAGCTGCATTGACTACTCTACAATATATCCACGTTTCATTTCTATAGTATTGTCCCTTGTTCAGTGGTTGCTGAAATGTGAGGGGTGTACTGACTTTTGTGAGATACTGTATGTAGCGTATGTTTTTGGTTCAGATTGCTCCATCATGGCGAGAGTTGTTCCGGAATATTCCGGGCCTCTTTGGAGTGAATCACCCTGTACTGCACCATAGTGTAACAGTTTGGAAATGGACTGGTGACCCTGGAGAAATCTTTCACCTGATTCAGGAGCAGGAAGTGTAGGACTCACACATGAATCACATCATGCAGAAATGTTCCAGGATTGATGAAGTAGTGTTAAAAAACAGGAGCATGTATTAAGTTGAAGGAGCAGGTTCAAACTTCAAACGGAAGGTCAGTGAGAAACACAGAGTCAGAAGATAGAGTTCAGTCGTTACCTTCCGTCTCGGTCCCAGTCGTAGACGTCGATTTTAACTGTTCTGCATTTAAAAAAGAAGAATGAATAAATAAGCTGAAGAAATTAGATTATATCTTCACATCCTTACATTTGCTCAACTTGAGCAATACATGAATAAATAAATAATTAAATAGATGAATAAACATCTCCTTCGGGACACTGCTGTCACTGTAAGTAATGGCACTTTCAACAGTGTAATAACACCACTACTTCAGTTTCTATACATTTACGCTCGGTGGCCACTTCATTACGTACATCTTGCTAATAAAGTACTGGCTTGGACCCCCTTTTACTTTCAGAACTGCATGAAAAGAAAAATCTCCTGAGATAGTTTTGGTCCAGATTTACATGACATCATGGATGTCAGATGGAAAGTCTGCTACAACTGCGTGATGATCAGAATCTTCCGTTTCACCGTGTCTCCAAGGTGCTGTGTTGGATTGAGATCTGGTGACTGCGGAAGTAGGATTGAGTAGAGTGATATATAAGCATGGACACGGCCAGCAACAATACTCAGGTAGGTTGTGGCATTTAAGCGATGTTTACTGGGTACTTACGTGGCCAAAGTGTGCCAAGAAACTCTCCCCCACATCTTTACACCACCACCACCAGCCGGAACTTTTGAATAAGGGCTGGACGGATCCGTGATTTCATGTTGTTTATGCCAAATTCTGACCCGATTATCAGAGCAGAAATTGAGACTCGTCAGACCAGGCAACGTTTTTCCAATCGTTTATTGTTCAATTTTTTTTTGTTTCCTGTTCTTAGCTGACAGGAGCGGTGCCCGGTGTGGTTTTCTGCTCCTGCAGCACATCTGATTCAAGGTTCGACGTGTTGTGTGTTCAGAGATGCTCCTCGGTTGTTCAGAGATACCTCAGTTGTAACAAGATGACAAGGTGTTATTTGAGCTACTGTTGGCTTTCTATCAGTTTGAACCAGTCTGTCCATTCTCCTCTGACCTCCTGCATCAACAAGGCAATTTCACACAGAGAGCTGCTGCTTTCTGGAAATGTTCTCTTTTTTTCAGGCCATTCTCTGTAAACGTTAGAGATTGCTGTGTGTGAAAATCCCGGCAGATCAGCAGTTTGGGAAATATTCAGACCGGCACGTCCGGAACCAACAGAAAATGCTGCATTCAAAGTCACTTAAATCGTCTTTCTTCCCCATTCTGATGCTCGGTTAGAACTCCAGCAGCTCGCCTCGACCATGTCTGCATGTCTCAATGCATTGAGTTGCTGCCAGGTGATTGGCATATTGATTTGATATTTGTGTTAACAGCAGTTGAAAAGGTGTACCTAATAAAGTGGCCTTAGGTGTGTCAGGAATCCTTCATGCTAAACCAACAAGTTATGATTATATACATATATGATACATACGTAAAATATAAAATATACATTAAAATATATAATAAAAATACAAACAGGTATCATATGAAATATTGATAACATCCAACAAGAATTCCAACGAGATATTAAGGGAAAGACCCCTTGAATTAATTTCAGTTTAGAAAATCCAATAAAATCTATTTTTTAATTTTCAGCCTGGAACCATTACACTAGGCTTCAAGGCAGGGGACGTGCTAACCTTCTTGCCTCTGGACAGGTGTCCAAACAACATGGACCACATAAAATTTAGTTAATTTCCATGAATCTATTGTCTGTTGTTGTGAATTTAAACCCATTTATCTGTCATTTGTTCTTTATTGTGTTTATGTTTATAATGTTGTCCTTTTTTATCTCGTGTCTACAGAACTGTAATATCCCTCAGGATTAATAGAGCTCTATCTATCTAGCTACCTAGCTATCTAGCTACCTAGCTATCTAGCTAGCTACCTAGCTATCTAGCTAGCTACCTAGCTAGCTAGCTACCTAGCTACCTAGCTAGCTAGCAAACTCAAATCATTCCCAGAACAAGAAAACATAGAACACAATTAGTTAGGTAATTAGACAGTTTATGAACGCTTATTAATGTAGGTAATTCATTGCTAGCTAGCTAGCTACTGTAGCTACTGTAGCTAGCTAGCAATTAATTACCTACATTAATAAGCGTTCAAACTGTCTAAATACCTACAGTAGCTAATTGTGTTCTATGTTTTCTTGTTCTTGGAATGATTTGAGTTTGGTACTGCTAAATCAAAGAGTTAAGGACATGCATACATTTTTTGGTATAACATTTATATATCACAATTGTATTTAGTGCCGATATAGTAAGATTTTTTACACAAGCTTGCATCAGCTTATACCAGAAGCAAGTTTTGAAGCCTATGTGAAAGAAATTATGGTACATGATAGGGTACACCCTGGATCGGTGCCGACTCCCAACACACACAGAGCGGAAACGAGATTCGAACCCCCGGCCCTGGATGTGCGAGGTGACAGTGACCACTAACCCACCATGCTGCCGGAACTCATTTTTACCCACTTCCCCTCTTTATTAGCACCTGATAAATATAAGTTCAATCAATATCTTCATACAGTACAGGAATAAGTGCGGCAAAATAAATACACTGTACCTGACTATCCTTTTATAGACAAAGTCGCTGGCAGAAGATAGAATATATCTATATATATAAGAGGACGATCAGTTCTCAATTGGTGCTCGATATTTTGGATTAAATAGGCGACAGAAATTGTAGACAATACAATCTAGAAGGATCAAAGTTTTTTTTTTTTTTTTTAAATCTTATGTACTGTATATTGTAATATTCTGCAAACATTATGGAATGAAAGAAAAGTCATTTTATTCTAACAAAAGGTCAGTGTGAGCAGGAGGCTGGAGTGAAGGCGTTCCTCACTGCTTGTGGTACGCTCGGTGCCGCGGAGACACAGCGCTCAGGCTCGGCGTGGCGGCATCCGAATCGTGCAACGTTTTGAGGCTAGCCAAAGTACGAAACATTTAAAGCTCCCACTTCAGCAAGAGGGCTTAAAGAGGGGAAATAAACCACTATACGGTAGATATGTAGCAACAGCAACAAGAAAAGAAAGTAAAACTGGCAGCTGTGTGTGTGTGTGTGTGTGTGTGTGTGTGTGTGTGTATGCGTGTGTGCGCGTGTGTGTGTCAAATGCATTGCCCACAATCTCACCGGTCATAATCTCCATTACACAAAGCACGTACAGGGATGGTAAAGGGCTGCCACACTGGATTCAGAGTGTTTTTGATCACCTCAGTTTTATGGCAGATGGTGAACCTATCAAAAAAAAAAAAAAAAAAACCGACATTGGCCAAGGGTTCAGACAGCAGTCGTATTAATAGCAAATATATTATTTACCAAAACACTCATATAATGATTGCATAAATGAGCATTTTTCACCAGGTCCTTGTTGGAGTGATATTATAGTACTGTATACTATATATATCATCTAAGCCGGTACTGTAACTGGTGCTTACGTGCCGTCCTCGTTGCTGCGGTAGAAGACCAGGAAAGGGTCGGATTTCCCAAAGAAATCCTTCTTATCCAGCTTGTTGGCACAGAACTGCATGGTAGCAATATCCTGTTTAAAAGCACATACAAAAAGATATACACGCACGTAGTTTCAGCCAAATTATGGTACTAGTGCTAAAAAGTGTTTCATGATAAGATCATACAACACATACAACACCATTTAACGCTTCTTATCTCTCGAACCATGCTTTGTCTTTTGTAATTTTGCTACATATTCATATTTTGATCGATAAAAAGAAACACATTTGCTGAATACAATGTCGCGCCCTTTTATGTCCGTAGTGTCCGGAACCTTGTTGAATTCAAATCTTTCAACGATCTTAACTGTCATTCAGATGGAACTTGGGCAGTTGGGATTGCACATGAATAGACATAAACCTGAAAAAAAAGTGTATTATTCAAAAATGCAAAGATATTGCTACATAAATTTAACAATGTTTTCTTTTTTAAAAAAAATAAAAAATCCTTCATTTTGGAAGGAACGCTTTAATTAAAGCAACAATTTTTACAAGCTCACACCAATTTTAGTATTAATACTCATAAAGAAATCAGAATGAGCATTTTACATTATTATTATTTTTTAGAAGCGAGACAATATAACGGTGAAAAATGGCCATTTTTGGTTCAATTTTAAAATCATCTTTCCAAAGCGGCTGAACTTGAAATTTTTAGGGACTCAAGATCAGTAAACTTCAGAAGTAGCTTTTTTGCCACACACATTTTCTGTATTATACTGTATAACATAAAAATAAATCAATAAAATCATCACCACACTTAGCCTCTGTGTCTTAGCCTCTGTACATTTAAACTGATTCACAATATTCTGTTGTCATAAAGTCATAATTGTTTCAGTTTACAAAATTGCAGACCCGTCTCAAGCTGAAACTGACTTTAACACTCGCGCCAACAACCGACAGTGAACCACGCTGTGTCCCAACTCGCACCAGCAGATCTGTGTATCATCACTGACGAAATAAACGTGGTTTAAGGCATACAGTACGTCGAGAGAGAAAAAGTTTTAGATAAAGCAGACGTTTTTAAACTTTTTTAGATATACAATTCTCTCAGCCCCAGAAGCAATTTCAGACACCAAACATCTCTCTGTTCGGGCCAAAGAGCAAAAACAGTGTAAATTCAAATGTTCTCAGATCGGTTTCTTTATTAACCTTTAATCACCAGACACAACGTCTGGCTGAATCTTAAGCTTTGAGTGAGAGGAAATAATATTCACTTCTCACTGACGGTGGCATTTGCTTTATACGCGCTGCCTTTAACGGATGGTGAATAAACCAAGCCCTCTTTGTTTGAGCTTAGCAAACTGAAGATCATGTCTGAAAAACCTAAGACATCCGTTCTTCCATCCATCTATTTTCCGTACTGTTTCTCCTCTGGAGAAGGAAACTCAATGCGCAAGGTAGAGATCATCCTCTACTGTATATGAAATGGTGCCAACCCCATGCTGGGCACCGGCACAGATTCCTCCACCACAGGCGATTTGGAAACACCAGTCCCAGCCTGTGGGAGGAAACACAGCTCCCAGAGCAAACTCTGATTCAAACCCCAGTGCAAGGAAACAGTTCTAACCTTTAAGTTACCATTTCCCAGCCTAAAACAAATTCTGCTAGAAATAGAAATCTCTCACACCTTAACCATGGACCAATACAGGTTGTAAAAGACCTGGACTGAGACTGGAGATTGTAGAGAAGAATAGCAAGCTCTTCATACATACTAACGGTCTGTCATTCCGCCTGCATACGGTGATGTGTTGATCCCAGGGGCAAGTCATGTCAAAGAGGAAAGAACGAATGGCTAACGGTTTTAATTGGCACCCAGTGGAGACGTGCTATCAGGGGAATACAGTACTCTGCACACGCTCATACCGATGCGGTTCGCAAGGAATTTTGGTCTCGTATTTTAATCAGAAAGGTACAGATATATGTATAATTCTGATTGCACTGTATGTACAATAACTAGTCTTTTAGAAAAAAATGAATCTGATAAATGATTTTGTTCACTACTTTGGTTTTTACCGAATACGGTGGTGTAGTGGTTAGGACAGTCGCCTTGAACCTCCAAGGTCTGGGTTCGATTCCCACCTCTGGGTCTGTCTGTGTGCATGGAGGTTGCAAGTGTTTCTTGTGCTTGGTGGGTTTCATCCGTGTACTCTGGTTTCCTTCCACAGTCCAAAGACATGCATTGGTCTTCCCAAATTGCCCCTAGTGTACTGTATGTATGTGTGCGAGAACCCAGCAGTGGATTGGCACCCTGTCCAGGATGTACCCTGCCTTATGCCGTAAGTCTCCTGGGAAAGGATCCGGGCCCCTCTGTGACTCTGTATACAGGATAAAGCAGTGTAGACGGTGAGTGAATCAGTGAGTCCCTTAGCAGGTTTCATCTTTAATGGACGTAGCCAGCAACAAGCTTCTGGCAGAATTCCGGGTGGATATTTGACCACTCTTCCAGGCATAATTCCAGGCAGGAGAAGCATGGCGCCCGCCAAGGCAGACGTTTACGCAACTTGAATAATTGATATTAGTTAAACGAAATTTCGGGGTTTCCTGGCGTGGACCAGTCTGCTAAGTACAAATGTTCCATATATGCTTGAGGCTACCAAAGCTTAAAACTGCCCGGCTTAATCCTCTCCAAAACCAGCTTCGATGTGTGTTCCTGTTACAACACTCGATTCTGTCCATCTTAACCGGCTTAGCTGATGATTTGAAGTTATGCTGAAGAATTCCCGAGGCAGTCCACTTCCATCTTCATTATTCCATCCACTTGTGGTTCAAACAGTTAATGCTGTAGGTTACTGAGCTTCTAATCAGAAGGTTAGGGGTTCGAACCCCAGCACCCCCAATTTGCCACTGTTCTGCCCTTGAGTAACGCTCTTAACCCGATCTGCTCCAGAGGTGCTGACTCTAGCTTCCTAACTGGCATATGTGGAAAAATTACAATTTCCTTTTGGGATTAATAAATTACTCTATTATTATTAAATTCTTCAGCACAAATGTACAAAAGGGAGAAAATCACATTTCAAAAAGCTCCAGAAAAACAACAACAACAGCAAGTACTGTTTCTTGATTTAATTACATTTGTCAGGCATTGATGATGGTTGCAGTTGCAGGTGGTATCTATTTAAAACACTGACAAACAATTCAAAATATGAGAGACAAAAGCAAGGTCAAAAACAGGCAGAAATCCCAGGCATCAGCAAAGCACTTGGACGAGACACAATCCAAAACCACCACTGCTTTGTTGTGTGTCCAGGTTTGTGTAATCAGTAATCTGGTGAGTTTGGCACCAGATTTGCATCAATCAATCAATCAATCAATCAATCAATCAATCAATCAATGCAATATAAACATATTAAATGACTGAAAATTATGTCTCTATTCATGCTCACTTTTATTCATAGCTTTTCACAGCCACATTTATTCCTTGTTTATTCAGCATGATTTATAAGACAGACTTACTAAGTCAAAATACTCCTGTTTTATTTTGATGAGATTAAATATATTTACATGGTACTTAAAGAGAATATGAAGATCTGTGATGGAAAACTTTATCAAAAAGACAAGTTTAGGCCTGAAGGTGGCGCTAGACTGCAGCTTCCATTAGCCACATCTTGGTCACAGGTATGTAATCACATGCACATGCTGTGACTTAGTTCCTGTTTACACTGCGCATGAGTCTTGTTTACGTTTTTGTTTTAAACGCTATTTACAGTAAGTTCCGGGTTTTTCAGTTTGCCTTTGCTGTGCATCTAGCGTGTGTGTTCTGTTCTGTCTTGGTATTCCTAAGCACTATCGTTCAGCTCCTGGTCACAGTCCTATTTTCCTAATTAGTGTTCCTGTTCGTGCTTGTTTTACATTTACTGACGTGATTAAAGAGGATTCCACACTTGTCTTATCTCGGGATCCTGACAGAATGCGCCACCTCCCTTACGGATGCAACGGAATTCTTGAGGAACTTCCGTGCACCGCAGGAAATGTTCCGGGAGATCCAGATGCACTTGGGGTTTCACAGGGAACCGGTCCAGGAGCACTAGAGGAAGACAAATCGGTTCCAGAGCCAACTAGTTTAATTGGCGTCGGGGCTTCCCTGAAGTAATTTTCAGCGGCGTCTCAGCCGGAAAACCAGATGGAGGCCTCCTGTGTTCAATCCGCCTCGGTCCTCTGAAGTCTTACCGTCCCGTCTCTGACATAACAGCTTTCGCCTCATCTGACGCTTCTGAGGATGTTACCCAGCCTTCCCGCTCCGTCCTTGAAAGCAATACTCCGCTTCACTGCCCTTCCGAAGCCGTCACCCACGTTTTAATGAAGATCCCACTGCAACAACATCCATATAGGCAGGATTATCTCCTGCAACATGCGCGCTCTATGAACATTTTAAATGGACCACCAGGGGTAGACTCGAAAGGTCCCATATTTGACTATTTCTTTAACAAGTTAACACAGGTCTTAGATGCGCCAGCAAAGTTTGTCGTTTAATGCTCTAGATGAAATTTTTTTTTCAATGTTCCTCTGTTTCATTCCTCTTGTGAGAGAGCTGGGAGGAACGCAGCAAAAAGCTGGGGGAGGGGCGTTTCTTATATGAGGTCACATTCGTAGGGAAATGCATTTGAGTTACAAAATATAAAAAATGGAAAACGGGAGAAAAATCATGGAATGTTTTTTTTTTTTTTTCTCAACATTCTCATAATACTTTTGTATATGCAAACTGGAGACCCATCTGAACGTTTGCATAATAGAAAAATTTGATCACCAGGTTGCCTGAATACAGATTAAATTACTGAGTAAATTACCTGTTTAAAAATATGAACCGATACCAAGATCCTGGAAATATTCACTCACTCTGCCATGTTCTATACTGCTTTATCTTGTATACAGAGTCATGGCGGGCCTGAAGCCTATCCCAGGAGACTTACACCCCAGCCAATCCATTGCAAGGCACACACACACTCACACTCACACTCATTCACATACACTACGGGCAAATCGGGAACCTAATCTGCATGTTATTGAACGGTGGGAGGAAACCGGAGAACATGGAGGAAACCCACCAAGCACATGCAAACTCCATGCAGACAGAGCCGAGGTGGGAATCGAACCCTTACCCTGACGGTGCAATCATCTGCACTAAGGCACTGTGCAGCCTTACGTCAAATACATTTCTGCAAAATGGAAAGGTATAAGTTTGCCTATAAAGTTTATCTAGAAAGCACTATTTCTCTTGTAAGGATGAAAAATGAGTCTCGAAACTTGTCCGCACTGGTTAACGATGTTTGTCTAAAACACTCAAAACAAAAACCGCTTGACTGTAACATATGTATACGATGAGACAACCAGACAACCTACAGTACAGTATTACAGGTTTACCGACAAAAAACGAACTCTACATACTGTAGTAAGCTACATCCTTCTCCCACAAGGTGCCAATAATTCTGGATCGGCCTGTAAACGGATGTCTTCACAACAGCTGCGGACATGGCATGTCCTCACAGAGACGTGAGAGGGAGTGTCACTTGGAAACGATTCAGACAGTGGAGTTATTTGAAGCTGTACCTGGAAAGCGCCGGGTGACAAAGGAAGCTCCTGCTGGTTAGTGCAGCTGTCAGTATCGATTGTACGAGGCAACGGTGACGGTGTGCACTTACAGTGACAAACGTATCTGTTAGAGTGAAAATGGAAAATGCGATGCCGCGGCGGTCGAGGAAGATGGACTCGGAGTAATTTGCGCTTTCACTTCTCAACCTGCTTGCTCTAAACGACTTCCTTGTCCTCTGAGATTTCTGGACGTATAGGATCAAAAGAAACATGAAACACTCGTATTTCTAATGGCGTGGCATGTGAGTGTGTGTGTGTGTGTGTAAGTAACACTGACCCTGCAATTGCTGAGCTCCTCCGCTGTAAATACGATGTTCCCGCATTTTTTGCCTGGGATTCCCCTGGAGGAAAGAAAAGAAAGAAAGCAAATGTAATTTTTTTTTTTTCTTCTCAGAAAATACTGAGCATGAGTCAATGTCAAGAGTTTAATGTAGCCTTTGGGAAGACATGGTAGTGAAGGCATGAACAAGTCTGCAGTAGAGGGAAAAAAGCTCTACTTTTCTACAAGCTGTGTGTTCTGTTGGAAGAATTCAGTTATTTGCAGTACGAGATGACAGCTTCTGTCAGAAATATTGGGCCGTTCTTGAGTAGAGGAGAGAGAAAAAAAGGCATCACGGAAAAAAAAGAAAGCAGAAATTGAGGCGCTGGATGGGAAGAGCAGCGGGGTGGGGTGGGGGTGAGTGGTGAAGAGAGAAAAAAGGAGGCCATGAGGAAAAAAAAGAAAGGTGTTGAATAAGAAGAGGTGGCTGCGTGGAAGAAATAAAATTTAAAAAAATAATTAAAAAAAAGCAGAATGAGGTAGAAGATATAGTGAGTTCATTCAAATACACTCAAATTAAACCAAATCTGAACATCACAGGGTGTAGTGGTTAGCACTGTCCAGGGTCCGGGTTCGATTCCCGGCCAGGCTCGATTCCCGTCTCTGTGTGCATGGAGTTTGCATGTTCTCCCCGTGCTTGGTGGGTTTCCTCCGGGTACTCCGGTTTCCTCCCACAGTGCAAAAACATGTAGGTTAGACTAATTGGCGTTCCCAAATTGCCCGTAGTGTGTGAATGAGTGAGTGTATGTGTGTATGTGTGTGTGCCCTGCGATGGATTGGCACCCTGTCCAGGGTGTACCCTGCCATGTGCCCCAAGTCTCCTGGGATAGGCTCCAGGCCCCCGTGACCCTGGATACAGGATTAAGCGGTATAGATGATGAGTGAGTGAGTGAGTGAACATCACAGGCTTAAGGTTCTAATATGTGAACAGTTTGACAGCAAAATGAGATAAATCCATTGTTGAGGTTTTGAGAAATGGAGCAGTGAGTATGGAAAACTGACATGCATTTTCCTTTGAGTCACAAGAGTAACCCCTAAAACCTCAAGCGGCATGGATCCGTGCTGGCGACACACACCGGTGTCAAAAAAAAACAAAAAACAGATGCTTATACAGAAATCCTGCCGGTGTGTGTGTTGACGGCGAAGGCTTCAGACAACAAACCGTGCATTCAGGTTTTCAGATACGTCAGGTAGAATTAAAGTGATCATTAAATGTATTGTTTACATTTTACTGCTACTGGAATATGGGAATAAATATATATATATTTTTTTGCTCATAGAAACAACCCAAAAGAATCATGAAAAAACAAACAAACAGATGATCATGTCTACCTGTGCCTACAGTATGTGGACCGTTTGTTAAACATTTTCCCAGTTATGTTTGCATTGTGGGAATAAATTGAAATAAAATTCGATTCATCATATTGCCCAGGCTGTGCTGACACTAAGGATATGTCACTCTATAACTGCACCATCCTGAGCGCTATAAATATTAATATAAATACTTTTTTAAAAAGTGATGCAAAAAATGGCAAAATCCTCTGGGTTTTTAACTGCTACACTACACAAAAGGCAAATTATTTTGTCTAAATTGATTGGGTGGATTTTGTGTGACTTTTCAAAAAGCTATCACTCCATGTATATTAGGAAGTAGTGGCATTAATTACTGTAGATCAAGGGAAATAGTGTGGGGTTTTGTTGCACACAAAACCTTTTAATTATAGAGATTGTTGAAAATCATGAGAAACATTATAAGCAATACAAAATGCGCAGTTTATAACATCATCAGCAGGTTTCAGATTCACTTCCCGACGACTATCCCACCACCAAACAGAAAGTCATTCCTCGGTATTGGATTGTATCATGTTGTTTGTCGAGTTGGCACTCTTGGTTGCACATTTGCATGTGAGACTTAAAGTTGTCTTGTTGTCCTTTTGTAGTCTTTTTGTTGTTTTTTTTTTTTTTTTTGGTAAATTTATAGTGTTCATCTGTTTTGTCTCAGCTAGTCAGGTAATTACAATAGGTGTCTTAGTTACAGTAGCTAGTTATTTCTTGTTTATTTATGTTGTAAATTTATGTTGTTTGTATGCAGCACCTCGGTCCTGGAGGAATGCTGTTTCGTTTCATTGTCTATTTCTGTTTCATTATTACGGTGGCCGAGAAGTGCAAAACAACTTAACAAAATGAAAACAAAATAACAAATTAAAAACCACAATAATAAAACCCAAAACAAAATAAAACATTCAAAAACAAAATAACAAAACCCAAAACAAAATAACAAAACCCAAAACAAAATAACAAAACCCAAAACAAAATAACAAAACCCAAAACAAAATAACAAAACCGAAAACTAATTTGTTATTTTGTTTTCGGTTTTGTTAATTTGGTTTGCACCTCTCGGCCGATCAGAAACGATCTGGAAAAGGTAGGTATAGTTTGCGAATTAAATTCTTACCGCTGATTGGACGAGACATCTGTCACTCACAGATATGTTAACTGCTTTAGATACGGTTTCAGAGGAATCAAGTTTTCATTTGTCTTCGAAACACAGTTCTATATTGTTTTATAATAGAAAGTGTTTTCTATATCAGCAGCTCTTGTGCTCATGCTAATATGTTATCATTACTATTTTAAATTAACGTGATATTTTCTGTAAGGAAAAGTTATGGAAGGAGCCTCCAGTGTCGGAGGTGAACAGAGCAGAGAAGACAAAATGCACAGGTGAAGAAGAACCCGAGCCTGGTTAGGAAACCATAAACCATGAACGTAAAAGATTTTTAAAAAATCGATGATTCACTTTTGGCTAGGTACCAATAATTACACTCGATCTAGGGATATGGCTGTAAACTGCAGACACATGACACGTTATGTACTTGACTCTTGAATCCATATCTATTTATCTTCGTGCTATATTAAGCTACACTGTACAGGAAAGTTGCAGCAACATATTCCAGTACATACACATTCATACACGGCAGTCACGGCTCAATAACAGAGCAGAAATCCAGCTCAAGGCTCGGTGGTGTCAAATATGATTATGATTTTGAAAGGCATCCCTCAGACTGACAGACCCCCCCGTCCCTTCCCTCATCTGCCTCCTCCTGGGGCCAGTGTGTGACACCAATATGCAGGTAGGATGAATGCGCTAAGCCAAGGCAGCCAAGCAAGTGATTAGAGACAACATGCTCACAGGACAAAAAGCTTTACTGAACTAGCAATTAACGTGAAGGTTTTGGGTCTAGGATTTTAGGAAAGATTTTTTTTTTTTAAATCCAAGGTGTATTTTTGGGTGCTGCTGAGCTTTAATGGGTGATCAGTGGCCCTTAAGATTGGAAGGTAGATATAGTATAGATCTCTCTGTTTCTCTCTCTCTCACTCTTTATATATTTCATATATATTCAATACCGTGCAAAAGTTTTATACTGTATTACAGAACAGGCCAGCTCCTGGCTTTTGCATGAAAATAGAAAGGCGCAAGTGTGACAAAGTTATCAGAACCAGATGTTACATCCAACAAAATTTATACTAAAGAGATTTTTGCACGATACTGTATTTCAATCAGCTTCGATTACGGTGTGCAACCTGGTTACCAAATGATGTGTAAAATGATTCCTCAAAGCTCCACCCTGTCACTGGAATATGGCCGTGACATCAGGGAAGAAAGACCCCAATGATGTCATAGCCTGGTCATTCAGAACAATCAGGTAGTCAGCTGACTGCATTTTATTGCCACATACAGTAGTCCTGACCTGGAGTTAAGCAATCCCAGAGCATAGTGTAGCACTGCCTCATGAGAGGCCATTACGATTGTTGTACTGTAGTTGTTTCATGTGCTTCCATTCCCAATCTGTGGATGGCCGCAGAATTCTGTCTCTGGTGAAGAAGAACCCTTTAACAATATGTAACCAAGTCAAGAACACTCTTGAGGAGGTACAGTAGGCATGTCAATGCCAAGGTCTACAGTGAAGAGACTGCGTTATGAAGTACTGTAAATACAGATGCTTCATAATACATTGCAAGGCACATGGCCAGATTAGACTTTGCCACACAACTTTGCCAGATAACTTGGACTGATGAAATCCAAAGGAAATAAAATTGTGTGTTTTGGCACAAGTGTGCACGGCTGCCAAGGGAACCGGTTCACTGGTGTTTACGGATGACCTGACTGCTCATAAAAGTAACAGGGCTAATTCAGAAGTGTATAGGGCTAATCTCTCTGCTTAGACTCAGCCAAATGCGGAATAATTTCTCTACAATGCCACTTCATGTTGCTAATGGATGATGACTCAAAACATACAGTGAAAGCTAAACAACTACCTGAGAGTTTCCCAAGGCAAAATAAATGACTTATTCTTCACTGGCCAATCAGTGACCTGATCTTATCCCAATAGTCCATGTGTAGATGGTAGATATTTAGATATTTATTGACTGCAAAGGATTTTCATCCAATTATTGAAGACGATCCTTATGTCTGGAATTATGTTAGTTTGTTCCATCATTCATTAGCCCCCAACATAGGGTGTGTGTTGGTGTGTGTGTGTGTGTGTGTGTGTGTGTGTGTGTGTGTATGAAAATGGCTGTAATTCCTGAATGATTAATGCCACAATTTTGTCAAACCTTTGCCAAATGAGCATTTCATTGTTCCAAGATTTACAGAACTTACAGTGTACCTGTCTGTACATACAGTAGAGAGATAGATAGATAGATAGAGTAAAAAAGAAAAAGTCCAGTTTGCTACGCATTACACTAATCATTAGCCACTACCATAAGTGTCTGCACCAACCCACTCACCCTGCATTGCACTGGCCTTTAAATGGACAGGCATTTAAATGTCAAGCACATTATTCCATCTCTAGCCTGTTATTTAAATGAATAAAATCTTTGTATTACTGTTTTACATTTAAACATTACATTTAAGGTCATGACTAATTAAACAATTATGACTTCAATCGCAGTTTAATAGCCAAAGCAACAAACTATAACAATAAAAAAGATTAACATTATAATAAAATCCCCAGCTATTACTGAATTGTTCCAGCACTACAGTACTGTACATTGTCGAAGACATTAACTGTAATTTGGACTGAGACGAGCGAGCATAAGCACATGTCTAAACACATAAGCACATGTCTAAGGTGTTGCCGGGGTCGAGGAGAGCCAGGCAGTTAAAGTTCTCTCATTGCTGTGTGTGCTGAATATATAAGAGTACTGACCAGAGCTGGTTTCCTGTACAGGAGATGGAGTATACAGTAGGAGTTACAGGACATCCTACAGACGCCACATCACGAGCGTCGTCGTCACATGAAATGTGAGTTAAAGTTGGATAATGTCTCGTGTCTGTTCAGACAAGGCTAACATTTTAATGCATGCAAAATAATAATACTGTATTCACAAATCTGATTAGTCAGTAGGTTCACTGATTCATTTTCTAGATCAGCGACTCTGACAGTAGTGTCGGTTGTAATTCCAATCACACTCTTCTACTGTATTAATGCCCTCATTCTAATACGTTACTGTTTCTATAGTAACAGCTCACTCACGGGGACGTGGACAGCGAACACGGCGCACAATCTAACCCGCATGATGAAGAGAAAAAGAAAAGTCTAAGAGCGTATCGGGTGAAGTTTTTCTGTAAGGAGGAAATTATTTATCATTTTTGGAAGGAGACAGAACTTTGCGACAGCCCGTAGGAGACAGGACATGCTGGGTTTTTTTTTTTTTTTTTCTGTCTTATTAACT
>QMIH01000004.1:1636382-1656809 GCA_003987875.1 Clarias batrachus | reverse complement strand
TATATATATAAATAAAAATATATAAGAAATAATGAAAACTCAAATTATTGATTCCACAGCCCAAAAAATAAATACATAAAAATGATTAATCCAATGTATAAAGTAAAAATAACACAAATTAACCTGCACTTTACCTTTAATAAAAAAGTAAAAATAAATCCCGACAGATAAGTGGTTCCGTTTATGCGTGCAGGCGCTGTGTGTGTGTGTGCATGTGTGTCCACATCACACACACACACACTCCAACACTAATGACACTCGCGTATGCGCATACTAACGGAATCATTGCTGTACAGTAAAAACAACAACAACAAATGAACCAGCACTTTACCATTGAAAAGAATCGCGACAGAGCAGAGTTTCTGTGTAGAGCAGAGTGTGTGTGGGGGGTGGGGGGGTGTAAAGGCGAGAAAGAGAGAGAGAGCGAGAGTGTGTGTTGGTGTCAAATTACACGCGCGAGAGGGAGATGTTGATTATACCAGTGAGAGACGAGCACTAAGACCCAGCAGGGGAGAGGATTACCCACAATTCCGCAACGCAAGAGAGAGAAAAACCATTGGCTCAGTTGTGATCATGTGTCGCTCGGTGTCAAAATAAGAAACGCATGCGTGATGCATGAAACTCGGTACTAGTAATCCAAGACTTGCTCGTTTTTCAAGTCAAAATTTATAAAAAATCCGCAAACCGCGTTACTCGCAATCCGAGGTTCCACTGTAACTCCATTTCTGCCATTTTTAAGAAATATTATAATGTTTTTCAATAAAGCATAACGTTGCTGTGAACCATCTTACTTCATCTTTCTATAATAAACAGTATAATATACTTTGCAAAAATATTGAGACCCATTACTTCATATTTTTTCTTCCAAAACATCAGACTGTCTTGTTTCTCTTTTTATGTTGTCTTGAGGAACAGGTCTCCAGGCTGGATATTTTTGGCTCAATTCTTTTTTCTTTTTTTTTTTTGGTTTGTTTGTTTTTGTGTTTATAGTCGAGTCCCTGTACATGAGCAGTTTTAGAGGAAAGTTTTGTGTTTGTTACGCCACACAGTGACCTATGAATCATTCAAGCATAAGATATCAAACGTAGGGCATGAACCAGTGAGAAACAGGTGCAGATGATGTGAGATGATCAGGCCGGTGATTAGTATACTGCTGATGCTGAAGGCTGAGTGGGTGGAACAGATGAGAGGGGAAATGAGGTCTCTGCTCAGGCTGTTACATAAAACAACCAATATTTAAATGTTTTTTTAGGCACTTTACAGCCAGTCGCGGTAAAACTTATGTTCTTGTTTCTTGAATTGAATCTACATAATTAACTTAAATTGAATTCAGTTCAATTTATTCATTTCATATGAAGAAATGAGGAATGGCTCAGCACTATTGTAAAATTCATTATATTTTTTTATTAGTTTGTTAATTCCTATTCTAGTTTTTGTGTAATTCTGTATAATTTTATGTGCCAATTTTGTGCCAATTAAACATTAGCCATATTAGACAACATTAGACAGATTTATATACTGATCTCTGATGGTAGTATTAAGCATTTCACTGCATGCCTTAATGTGTACGGCTGTGTGCATGAGGAACAAAAGTTTGGATTTGCCATTGAATTTGAATAAATATGCATTAATTCTTGGTCACTTGGCAAATACAAGTGAAGGAGACTTTCTGAAATGAGTGTTGCACAACAAAATAGAGTCATGGAAAGACATTATATAAAAATGTGCCCCTTAAGGTTCTACATGTCCTCTCTAACAGCATGGAACTGAAAAAAAAAAAAAAACCTTCCCCACGGAGACACACTGATTCTGTTTCTAAATATTCTTTTGCTAAAGTTTTGCTGATATTACTGTAGCCTCGCAACATCAGTGACAGTGAGTAAAACGTTCAGCGTCCATTTTACTAAAAGCACCTGTCATAAGTCACTTACTGTAGGCATTCAATTACTGACTGCAGCACATCTGTTGCTATTTTTCATTCTGCCCCGCCCCAGCATCCCTGACTAACATCTGGTTAATGGTGGTCCTACGGTGTCCCTGTATGATAGATATACCTGATAAAATGGCTAACAGGTGCAAAGAAGGTATAACTAATACACTGCTAATGTGCACACCGAAAACAGTGACATGAATCTGAATGTGGTCGAAACAGCTTGAGCTACTTACATTAGTGAATCTCAAGTGCCTCTTCCTGGCGCACTAATCACAGATGTTCATCCTTTTTATAAATTCCTAATTACAGCTTTCAAGAATGCACAAGACAAAAAAATAATAAGACAGGACATAGACTGTAGATGCATCTCTCATATCTCTCACATTCTCTCTACTGCTGCATTTTGCCTCAAACTGATTCCATTTGTACGAGTACAACCTTCTTAAAATGAGAATTCAATTAACATCAGTTTCAAAGGTTAAAAGACCAAAAGGCGCCGATACGACTCGAACCTTTGCGATGTTTTCTCGCACATGCTTTAGGAAAGGCACACAGAGCTGTAATTTACATGCTGTTCTGGTTCCCAATGCTCTGGGATCTGAATGTTCTTTCACTCTTAGCGCAAATAAATAAATAAAAATAAAAATCAATGTTATGACGTTGCTATGGCATTGCCAGCTCGCTAAAATCACTGCATCTAAAGCAAGCTGGCCGGCGAAAGGATAATTCAATCAGCAACTACTTTTGCTTCAGGCTGTAAATCAAATAAATGATTTTAAAAGCATTATTAGTCTGTATTTGTACCCGATGTATACATTTAAAAATAAATATATGCTGTACATCAATACATTATTGCGATTTTCTTTTTATAATGTCTAACTGATTATTATTTATGAAAGAGATGCAATATATCAGGGTTTCTCTAAGTTCAGATTCCGCTCTGCACTGCAAGTCAATCCCACCTCAAATTAGGAATACGATTATGACACGCCACGCCTCTTGGGAAACAGAAAAAGCTTTTTTTTTTTTTTTTAGATGTGATGTAAATGAGCTCTTATGTTACAGCATAACTACTACTTTAAAATCATTTAGATATTACATTGTCTTGTGGTGTTGTCTTTTAAGGTCAGTTTGTTTAATCACTGACGTCCATAATAAATCCCTGCTATATTTTGTATAGACCCCCGGGGTCCTACGCTGATTTTCTTAAAAAGTCTGGACATCTACTGTCCGACTTCCTCCGAACCACGTGACGCCAGCCGACCGCATCTTTTCGAACTGCTCGCTCACGGACCGTTGGGGGCGGCGTAACACACTCGGAGGACAGCGCTATCCGCTCCTTCCGCTTGCGTGAGCTCACAGACGCCCCTGATTGGCTGTAGAGCCGTGATTAATGTGGGAGCACTAAGTACCTCTCATCCCTCCCCTCTGAGAGAGCTCGGCCAATCAGCTCTCTCTAGACCTCCGGCGCGAGAGGTTAGAGCATCACCCGGGATTCGAACTGGCAATCTCCGGATGATAGGACGAGCACTTTATCACTGCGTCACTCGGACAGATGTCTCATCCAATCAGCGGTACGAATTTCATTCGCAAACTATACCTACCTTTTCCGGTTCGTTTTTGAACGGCCAAGAGGTGCAAACCAAATTAACAAAACCGAAAACTAAATACCAAATTCAAAATCAAAATAGCAAAACCGAAAACACATTAACAAAACGCAAAAAAAAAAAACAAATTAGTTTTGGGTTTTGTTATTTTGTTTTTGAATTTGTTATTTTGATTTGGGTTTTGTTATTTTGTTTTTAAATGTTTTATTTTGTTTTGGGTTTTGTTATTGTGGTTTTTAATTTGTTATTTTGTTTTCATTTTGTTAAGTTGTTTTGCACTTCTCGGCCACCGTAGGCTGATGATGCTACAAACTAAAGTTTACAAACTGTACATAATGTTTCTAATGATCTTCAACAATCTTGAAGGATTTCTGTGTAATAAATCTACACACCTTTTTCCCTGTCTCAGGTTGCTGCCAGTGGCTCACTACATAAGCATTTAGCATGAGTTTGCTTTATTTTTTATTAATACTCAACCGATATATTATTCATATCACGTAGCATATTTTAATAACGGCAAACACAACTGCAGGCTGATTCATCCATTCTGACCAAAGTGTCGGATGTGGAGTTAATGCGTTTTGCAAAATCATACAAAATTCAAACTGATATAAACAAAACAATCAGCATTGTACTTTTTATGAGCATGGTAACTTAAGCACAGAATATTCTCTATTAGTTTGCAACACAGCTTTATTTATTTATTTATTTTTAAATAAAACTCATTTTGCTGTCAAACTGTTAATAGTCAGACTGTTGGTGATAAGCTACATGTATATCAATCCTATGTATGGATTGAAAACCTACAGTATATAACACACTTAATGTAAAATTATAGACATTATACCTCTTTTAAATGCTGAGAAATAACTTGGAATGGGAGCATATTAATAAAGCTATCAACCTAAAGAGTAAACAATACAAACCTACCTGCGCAGGAAACAATATTTCAAAATGAATTATTCTCTATATAAATAAATAAAAATAAATACATTGGTCAGAACCCGCTCTTTCAATGATATCTTTATAATTTTTCTCAGACAAATTTTATCTGTATGTCTGTATGTCTGTCCAGCTATATTTTGTGACAGCACAAGCAAAACTGGCTGGACAGAATTTCATGAAACTTTTGACAGTTCATTTGCCTGACGTTAAACCAGCGACAGAAATGAAATCAAAATCTTGAGTAAAAAGGTAGTTATGAGCAGTTGTGTGCCGGATTATAAACCACAAGTTTCACCGTGTGCACGTCTTAAATCAACCGCTGGGCAGAATTTAATGAAACCTTTGCAGCAGATATCTGCTTGAATTTTAACCTGAAATCAAAATGTTATGTGCTGGATTTAATAAAATAAACTATTAATAAGTTACTTGCTCAATGTAAAAACAAACACATTAGGGATTAGTTCATATTTTTACCTCTGCAATAACAGCGCTGAAGTGGTATAAGTGAATTTTAACTCGCTGGAGTCGTTTTAAGACAAAACGTCATCTTTTTCCGATCAACTTTATCGGCTTCTCATCTGTGATTCACTCTCTGATTACCGAACAGGAGTGTATTTGTCTGATGATGAAAGAAGTACAACTGAGTGTAAACAAGGTGTAAGATACTCAACCTTACAATATTGTATTTGTTTGCATTAATAAGTTGAGCAGAGAGTCCCTCCATACAGACAGACAGACATGTACAGTACGTGGGCTTCAACCTGAAATAATATCACTGATTACATTAAAGCTGATCAGATTATTTTAAGCTTTAACCCTTTAACTATTTCTACAAACTCTGTTCTCGTCAGCGATGCTACTGTAGTATAATCTAAAATAATGTCTGCACATGGGTTACAAAACTTGTTATTGTAGGAAATAAGCTTTACATTATGTATTATTTAATATAAAGAAGAAACTGTAAAACTGAAAACTGTAAGCGCTGTAAACTAGGAGACTTTGGCCATGGTGATTGTGAACACGTCTCTTATCGGTTAATGCTTAGGCCTAGCAAATGGTCGACCTTGATCTCTTAGACGTCTATTTGTCTTCATTTTGAAAGAAACCAGCTTCAGATAAATGAATAAACCAGTGACGGAAACAAATGCACAGGCGATTGTTCAGTTGCATTTAGCTCCTTAAAATACTGTATAAGAGCAGAGCTGAACCATCTCCAAGTACAGATTCAGCATACACACGCTCCCTTATTATAGCCGGCCTTATGCTGGAGAGCAGAATTATACTGCAAAATAAACAACACAGCACTGACGCCGTGGGGATCAAGAGGATGAATCTGTTTTCCTTAATTAAAGACAAACACGATCAGTAATGCTACAGTATGATCATAATATATTCTCAGCAAATTAAACAGCAACGATCTCACGACACATTTCCACCACTTTTCCATTTTAAACAGGACGTTTTCAGTCCCGGCGTCTCCGTACGAAATTGATTTGCGGAACATTATGAGCTCGGTTAGTTGTCTCATTAAATTTGTGTCAAAAAAAAGAGTCGGAGCAGTGATATTGATGTTGATGGAAACTTTCAGCCAGAGAAACTGTGTGTTAGGCTAGAATGCTAACTCTGCATTTTAATGATGACTTACTGTATAATCGTGTAGGTGGTTATGGATTACGATATACTTTAACAAGGATGTCTTGAGAAAATAATGATGGGAATCAAGACTGATGAGGAAATGCTAATTTTCATGAATGTGAGCTGATAGTTAAGATATATCAAATTTGTAGACATTTTTGATTCAATTCAATAGCACTGACGTCTACCGTAGTGTTGTTAATCGATTAAAAAATTTATCTAGTTAATCACAGCCATAGATTGTAGGATCATATGATTCATCTGCATTAAAATAATAGTAGCATGTTAAAATGTTTTCGATTAATCACATGCGTTAATGCGTTAATACCGACAGCACCAGTCGACAGTCTTACTTGTCTCCAGTATCTATATTTTATTACAGATTAATTACAAGTATTAAAAACATTAAAATATCTAATAAGCATCAAAAAGCTGTGTAACTTTTGCGGTTGATCGTGTAAATTTCACATCTCGTACAAAGCGATATTATTTTTTCTTGCCAAATTTTTGCTCCATGCTCCAGGCCAGCAGGTGGCAGTATTGTATCAACCGGCGAAAAAGTCAAAAGAAGAAGAAGAAGCGGATTTTGTCACTTTTGTCAATTTCAGCAAATATACCATTTGTAAGTTTACAAAAAAATAAAAGTGCACTGTTTCTGGATCAAAAAATGATGTAATGATTACATTAACTGAATCACCCAACAAAAGATTAAATTAGATTTGTGTAATCAATTAAATCACACAACTCTAGTAAACATACATACAATTTCAAACTACAGTAAATGCTGTTGTTCTTTCGGCTATTCCCGGCAAGGGGTCACCGCAGCCGACCGTCCGGTCTGCACACAAGCTTTTCCCATTTTATCCTGGCTTGGGACCGACACTGTATCCAGTGTCTGGTGTTTGGGCAATAGCTGGGATTCGAACCCGGGCCTTCCACATGACAGCTGATCGACCTAAAACTGATCCACTAGTTCCCTGAAGTGACATAGTCAAATATATTCAGATAACATTTATTTAAATAAAAAAAAAATTGCCCAAAAGTAGCACAGAGCATCTCGCCCTGTCATCCAGAGATCACTAGTTTGGATCTCAGGTAATGCTGTAGCCTCCCACAACCGGGGCGCCTGGAGAGAGCTGATTGGCTGAGCACTCTCAGCGGGGTGGGATGGGAGGCACTTAGTGCTCTCACATCAATCACGGCTCTAAAGCCAATCACGGGCATCTGTGGAGTGGATAGTCCTCCGAGTGTGTTACGCCACTCCTAACGGTGCCTGAGCTTGCAGTTCAAAAAGATGCAGTTGGTGCCACTGTGGGAACACGTCTTCGCCCTCCCGGACTGGTAGTTGTAGGGAGTAATTATATTTCATATAGTAAATAATTAAAATTGAATAAAGATGATAGGACTTTCATGTGACAAATTTACATTCTTCATTCTTCAAAGGCATCGCACTCACTGACTCATCGTCTATACCGCTTCATCCTGTACTCAGGGTCATGGGGGGCCTGGAGCCTATCAAAGGTGACTTAGGGCACAAGGTGGGGTACACCCTGGACAGGGTGCCAATCCATCGAAGGGCACACACACAAACACACATACACACTATGAGCAATTTGTGAATGCAAATTAGCCTAATCTGCGCGTCTTTAACTGTGGGAGAAAACCAGAGTACCCGGAGGAAACCCACCAAGCACGGGGAGAACATGCAAACTCCATGCACTGCACACAGAGGTGGAATTTAACCTTGCCGGAAATCTGGGATCATTCAAAGGCATTTTGTGTTTAGGTTCTTTGTAACAGCTTAACATGTTCAGAAGTTAATATAGAGAAAAACAAAATACCTTCAATTTAAAAATACTAAGAGAGAGAGAGAGAAAGATTGGTAGAGAAATACCAAGCAAGAAAGAAAGAGAGAAAAATATCATGAATGAGAGGAGGAGAAATATGGAGAAAGAGACAGAGAATAATATTGTGAGAGATAGAGAGAAAAATATCCTGAATCATGCTGTGAGAGAAGACAGCGGGGGATAACAGAATGTGGCCAATTAGGCTGTAAAATGCTAACAATTTGGAGAGAACATAATGGCAATCAAGCCTAAGTGACTTCTGACTCTCTTCCACGGTGTAGACGTCACTATTGTTCCTTATTATATCTCTTGGAAATATACAGGATGGGAGGGTTTTTTTCTGTCAGATACAAATGCATGAAAGTTTGGAACGTGTATAACCTCAGTGTTACTGCAGAAGACCATTTAAATGGATGAAAAATCGAATCAAATAATAAAATGATTCATACAATCTATATATAGCATTATAAGCAAGGATGAGTAAAATATACAGTACCAGTCGCCCTGAGATGGCGTACAGGTGTCTGGTTTTGAACCACGTCATGTGGAGAATCTACTGCAAAGCTCTTAAGACAGTTTCGAACTTACAATAATTCTTGTAGCAGCCGAAGGGTAGTGATGTGACCTCGGCAGAGAGGTTACTCAAATGAGGTTTGGAAGAGTACGAACCTGACGGGAAGCAGCAATCTGAGTGTTCTGTTGAGGAGACATGGCACAGGAAATGAAAGTACAGAGTCCCAAAAGGAATGCAAACTAGAGTTAGAATCAATATTTCAGTGGATTTTTATCTACCAGTGGGATATTTGTATTCAGGAAAAGGTTGTATTCTTTGGCTGTCATGAAGCAAGAAGCTACAGGATCTGGCAGTTGATCAGACTCTCAGATCACACACTGGTCACTCTGTGGCTTTAACTGGGAGTCAGTGCAAAGTCCAGCGTAGGGAAGTTCTTAAAATAGTTCTACTTTGTTAAGTGCAGTTTCAGGGGATGAATTGAAATGTGATATCTTCAGTTTAGTCTTGCTAAAGTCTGGTCTGCCATACAAGAGGGTATCGACGTAAATCCTGGCAGTAGTAGGCGGTCTTGGAGATGACAGGCTCTACCAATGTCAGGACTGTTGCTTCATCTCAGGGTCGGACCCGTACTGTACACCCTGGCAAGTTTCATTATAATGATCCTCGACATGAATGATGGGTCATCTGCGGCACGCTGATGGAGTTCCTGGCAGACTTCGACGCGATGTTCCTTCTGCTACCTGGGTCAGAGGACACACTTGGCATCAACACGGTGCATGTTTATATCACATGTGAGAACTGCCCAGACTGTTAGTATGACAAACCGACAATGGCAGCAATAATGTGGATTGTTCTCAGATGATCTTCATGCACGAGTTGCCGAATTGTTTCGACATTTTCAGGGGTTGAGCTCTTTAAAGGTCATCCAGATCTCTTGTCATCTTCTAGCGATGTTCTTCTTCACTCTTGAAGTGCTCATGCCACTCAAAACACCTCGAACGACTCATTGTAGTATTGTGTAAACTCGCCGAATCATGTCAAATGTCTCTGTGACAGATTTGCCCAGTTTCACATAGAATTTCACGTCCTCTCTTTGGTCCAACATGATGAAAATGCAGATGTGGTAATGCACGTGGTCAGAATAGCACCAGTTGCACAGCTCCTGATGTACATAGACCGATGTCTTTTGGCACACTGACTTATGAAGGTCGGTGCTCCCAGTGACTGCGTGTGCAGCCTTGTGCTGCCATTCTTTGCCGTGTTACAAAAGTAGTCTCAAAACTTTTTGATACAACCAAATATGTAATTTTTTCGTCATTCCAATTAGTGTATCCTTCAACAATCTAAAGCAGGGGTCTCAAACTCAGTTCCTGGAGGGCCGCAGCCCCACAGAGTTTTGTTCCAACCCTGCTCCAACATACATACTATGTAGTTTTCAAATAAGCCTTAATGACTTGTTTAGTTGGATCAGGTGTTTTTAATTATGGTTTGAACAAAACTCTGTAGGGCTGCGGCCCTCCAGGAATTGAGTTTGAGACCCCTGATCTAAAGCTTATGGCGAGAGAAGTGAGTCTGATCAGAGTCTTGTAAGCTTGAAGGATGAGGAAACAGTTGTGAATAACTGATAATAAAAATGATTATGGAAACTTTATAGAGCTGTTATACATACTGACTCTCAATTCGATATGATTCGCTTTGTGGGCTTTGCAATTTTTTTATTAGAGTCATTAGCACTATTGTTTATTGTCTATAACATATAGATAAATAAATATTGCTTCTAACAGCTCTTAAAATATTAAAAAGGACTAAAAGCATCTAATAATCATTGAAATCATGTATATATTAAATCCCACATCTCTTACAAAGCAATGAATTTCCTTAACTCTTTTTTTAGTAAACTTCTTTACTTTCTTACTGTACACTTTCTTTACAGTTTTACATGCCAGTCCAGTCGGGGGTGATATGGCACAAAATGCCCATACTCATAACCGTAGAAAAAGTCATAATATTGAAAAACGAGAGTATATTTCAAGTGCATTACGGAAGATAGAAGCAATTTGTATTTTCTGCAAAAGATGTGCGCTCCAGTTGAAGTCAGACCTTGGCCAAATACATTTATTTTTCACAATTTCTGACATTTAATCCTAGTAAATGTTCCCTGTCTTAGGGCAGTTAGGATCACTGATTTATTTTTAAGAATGTGAAATGTCAGGGTAAATAGATTGATTTCAGCTTTTAGTTCTTTCATCACATTTCCAGTGGGTCAGAAGTTTACATACACGTCATTAGTATTTGCCAGCATTGCCTTTAAATTGGGTCAAATATTTGGGGCAAAATATTCGCTGGAATTTGAACAGAACTGGTGGAACTGAGTCAGGTTGTTAGGCCTCCTTGCTCGGACACGCCTTTCTAATTTTCTAGTGGATTGAGGTCAGGGCCGCTCCAATACCTCGACTATATCGTCATCAAGCCATTTTGCCACGATTTTTGAAGAATGCTTGGGGTTATTTGGAACCATTTGAAAACCCATTTGAGACCAAGCTTTAATTTGCTGGCTGATGTTCTTGAGATATTGCTTCAATATATCCTGATAATCTTCCTTCCTCGTGATGCCATCTATTTTATAATGTGCACCAGTCTCTCCTGCAGCAAAGTATCTCCACACCTTGATGCTGCCAGCACCGTGCTTCACTGGTGATCGCCTTGCAAACATCCCCCCTGTTTTTTCTCCAGACAATGACCAAACAGTTCAATTTTGATTTCATTAGACCGGAGGACATTTCTGCAAAATATATTTGTCCCCATGTGCAGCTGTAAGCAGCTTCTTCCTTACTGAGCAACCTTTTAGGTCACGTCAATACCGGTCTCAGCTTAGTGTGGACATAGACACTTTTGTACCTGTTTCCTCCAGTGTCTTTACAAAATCCTTTGCTCTTGTTCTGGACCTGATTTGCACTTTTTTACATACCAAAGTATGTCAAAGTACAACATGTCTCTTTCCTGAGCCGTAGTTTGGCTGTTGTTTGTAACTGCTTGATATTGTTTGTACAGATGAACATGCTACCTTTAGGCATTTGGAAATCTGCTTCCTTGAACAGTCATGTTCAAGAAACCAGTTTGAGATGATTTTATCTTTGGGACATAGCACATCATCCTGTGGTCATAAATGGATGGACAAGATCAGTAACAATACAGGAACAAACCCATGCTTAAATAGAACTAAAGGGCCCAAGGCGTGCCAAAGAAATCTCCCCCACACCAGTGCACCAGCACCACCGGCATGAAGCATTGATACATCTAGCAGCAGGATGGATCTATGTTTTCATGCTGTTTGTTTTCTGCACACCAGAAATTGAGACTCATCAGACCAGGCAATGTTTTTTCAAATCCTCTCTTGTCCAGTTTTGGTGAGCCCATGTGAAATACAGTCTTGGCTTCACGTTCTTAGGTGACAAGAGTGCCAACTGGTGTGGTCTTCGGTTGCTGTTGTCCGTCTGTTTCAAGATTCGACATCTTGTACATTCAGAGATGCTCTTCGGGCGTACAGTACCTCGGTCGTAATGAGATGTTATTTGAGTAACATTCATTCTGCCTTTCCATCATTTTGAACCATTCTGGACATTCTCCTCTGACCTCTGGCATCAAAATGGCATTTTCACACAGAGAACTGCCACTGACTGGATATTTTCAGACTATTCTCTGTAAACCCTAGAGCTGTCCATGCTTGAAAATCCCAGTAGATCATCAGTTTCAGAAAGAATTTAAACCAGCCTGACTGGCACCAACAACCATGCCACATTGAAAGCCACTTGAATCATATACAGTATCTTATCCATTCGCAGATCGTCTCGACTATGTCTATACTGTATGCGTAAATGCAAACGCCATGTGATTGGATGATATCTGTTAGATATTTGCGTTAAAAAGTTTTGTACCTAATGAAGTGTGCGTGGACGTGTATCAGTTTAATGTTTCGAAATCGAGCAAAGTAAGATTGATCAAACTGCATAATCAATGTAATTGCACAGCTCTTTTCACCTACAGTATAATTAGCATTCCTATTCAGAAGAGCAGCAGGATGTATGTAATTACGTACTTAAGGCTGTTTTATACTACCCACACACACAGCGGCACGGAAAGAAATCCCATCATCTTATTCCCTTATGATTGAAGTGGCTGATTTTCCTCTGAAAGAATCCCACAGGCACCTTCTTCTAGAAGTCAAAACCATCAGCTGATTAAAATTAGAAGAAAAAAAAAAATCCTGCATAAAGTCTGAACCTCTGATAGGAGACACCGCGAATGAGAAATATATAAATAAATAAATAAATAAATAAATAAATCTTTGCAGTTCTTCCTGATACCCTTTTATAGCATCTTCATTTGTATTTCCGTGCAGCGCGGGCACAGACACGAGAACTTTCCACAAGCACTGAAAAGTTTGATCATTATGTGGACAAAATTATGTGTTTTCACCTTGTATTAGTCACTAAGGGAGGGAATAACAACTCAGTCGGACTATTGATAAATTCGCAATGGGTTTAGGCCAGTGCTACAGTGCTTTTGGCAGATTATTCAGTTCTGTTTCTACCTCATATATCTCAATACACACCTGTGACAGGTCTGTGACTGTGATAAATGGTCTGGCTCTGTTGGACGGGGAGTGTTCTGGACAGAAAATGTCAGGACTTTCTTTCTCTATCTAATTGGGCCATGCGGCTCGTGCTGCTAACTTGGGTGCAATCAGCAGGATGTTTCTAAAACAGACCGATGGAGGCAATACACAAAGATATTGATTTAGTACCACATAATTAACCAGGTCTTTTGTCACCTCTTCATTCTAATACAGTGCCGCGAAAAAGTATTTGTATCCCTGAATTTGCTTTTTTTGCTTTTTTTTTTTTTTTTCATCTTTGTCACACTTAAATGTTTGACGTCCTCATTAAAATATTTTAACAAAATGCAGTTTTTAAATGACGATTTTGTTTATTAGGCGTAAAAAAGCTGTCCCGCACATTGCTAAATCTTGAATGAGCTGTGATTTTTGGAAAGCTACATTAAATTTCACTTGCCACTCCCAGACCTGATTACTGTCAGACCTGTTGAATCCAGAAATCACTTAAATATTACCTGTCTGGCAAAGGCAAGCAAATCAAAAGATCTAACAAAGCAACACAACCTAAAGCAATTCAAGAACATAAGAGAAACAAAGTAACTGACATGTATGGTAAATTCTGGAACAGTCTGGAAATTGTTACCAAATCATTCCTAAGACTTCTGGACTCCAGTGAACCACGGTGAGAGCCACAAACTTGGGACAGCGGTGAACTTTCCCAGGAGTAGCCGGTCTACCCAAAATACTCCAAGAGCACAACGGTGACTCATCCAGGAGCTCATAAAAGAACCCAAAACTAAAGAACTGCAAGCCTCATGAGCCTCAGTTAAGGTCAGTGTTCCTGATTCAATAATAAGAAAGAGACCGGACAAATATAGCATCCACGGGAGAGTTCCACCAAGGCCAAAGCCACTGCTGACCAAAAGGAAGACAAAGACTTGTCTCAAATTTGACCTCTGGGCAAAAAAAGAAAGAAAGAAAAAATTTAAAGGGCTATCTTTTTGTAATATTAAAATTTGTTTGATGATCTGAATCATTTAATTGATGGCAACATTTTCATGGCACTGTAAATGTTATACAGAGGTACATGGGCATACGAATAGCCCCGACTCCCGAAATGTTCGCCTTTTGCAAGAAATTTGCCTCGGGTGGAACGCTGGCTAAGTTGCGTGTACACAAAATGAGTTTGTATCAGTGGAGAACCAAGCGAAGCGAGAAAATGAAGCCCCTTTAAGATTCTTTTTTTAAAACAGCCATTTACAAGAGGAATCATAAATTAAGGTTAAGGGAGGTGTAATGTCTATTTATTTCTTATTTTACTTCATTTATCACATTTTCCTAAATGTTTTGATTGTTTTTATATGCAAAAATATGATTATAGTGGTAATATTTTGGGCGACTGGAACGTATTATTTGCATTTACATTATTTCCTATGGGAAAATGCGTTTCACAGTACAAAATTCTCAGCTCTGGAACGGATTAAATTTATATGCCGAGCTACCGCTGTACTGTGATTTCTGAAATGTTCTCAAAGCATAATACTTCAACTTTTTTTTTTTTTTTTACAAAAAACATTAGCATTTTGCACTAAAAATATATTCCAATCCAATCCGAAGATCACCGAAATAAATGATCTGGGTCCAAGAGTTGGAGCTAAACTGAAATCCAGGCCTCAGGCGTGATACAGAGGCCTGTCATGTCCTGAAGAAACTGCTGCCTTATCTTAGAAAAACATGGGGGAAAAAGAAGATGTTTTCGCTCAACTGCAGTCCCAGCCTCCTGTGCACAGTGCACAGACCTTGGCGAGTTGCCATAGAAACCGGCAGGTAAGAAAGTCGTGATTCTTTTCCTTACTTCCACACAGCAGTGACACTCAGTACCTGCCTACCAGCTCGGGAAGACATGATGACCTAGTAACAGATGCCCACGGCTGCCCACTTCTCCCCACTGCTCTCGGCTTACACGGCCAGGGAACGTCGCAGCTTAAAGGCCACGAGGATCGTGGGGGTTTTACTTCCATGCAGTGTTCTATACTCACAAATACCACTGGCACTGTGTACACCGAGCTGGGCTACAAAAGCATCTGGAGTTACAGATAAATCGGATTTCGAAGTGTGACTGCGGTCGAAATACCACCGTCGACATAATTCGTCTGATCCTTTAGCGTGCTCCGCGTTCAGCTTTGTTCAGCAAAAAGGACAAAAATAACGAACCAGACTTTCCTAAGATTCAGTAGAGAAATCCCACTACTTACTGTACATAATATTAATTGAATAGTATAGACAAAATCTATTTACAATTTCTTCCCCAAATGCAGTGTGTAATTAAGATGTGTTTGATATCTAACATTTTCGTTCACTACTGCAGTGTGGTGTCATTTCCAACCTACTGCATACCACGAGCTCATCTTATAAAATTCCTTCATTATAAATCCGGACATGGGTCTTTTAAGGAATCTAATGTAATTAATACATATATATAATCAACGATAGCGATGCACTAGCAGACGTCCCCTAAAGTGTGTGTCTTAGTGCTACACCTGAAATACCCCACAGATAATGCTCATATATGACAACAGTAACCTAGTAACCCAGTGTCTATCCAATGACGGAAACATCAAAGCTCTTTTTGTAAGTCGTTCTGTATAAAAGCGTCTGCAGAATGCCTAAATGTAAATGTAAAGAATGCCGTTTTAATAGCTCAAACTCTCTGTATTCACTCCTCCTCCAAACACATCATGTCAATGTCCTTTACAGTATGTAAAGCAGCTACTGCTGAGCCACGCCACATTACAGAGAACTGCAGACCAGACTAAAACGGGTGGGTTTCACTTATATGATGTCATATTAGAGGGACACTCTAATCGCATTGTTTAAGCTCGTAAAAAGAACAAACGGCAGGAAATGTTAAATGTTTCCTCAGGTGTTGTGATTTTACATGCACACTGGAGACCCATCTGAATGTCTCAAAATAAATTAAATAAATAAATGGAATAAATTGAATACAAATTAATTCTATATAAATTAAATGTTGTACCCAATATGTTAGATTAAAGTCTCTTAATTGGGACCTGAGTAGTATGGCGGTATGGCAACCCATCGATTAAGTCTGGTTTCATCTCTTCTATTAGCAATCATATCTGATATTTTTATAATTTATTTTACCCAATCGAGTTTCTTATCAGTTTTGAGCCAGGTTGCAGAAATTTCACAACCTTGACCCTCTGGACTCGACCTACATCACACTAAAGCAACCTCTGCCTCTCCATGCAGCGGACTCGGCAGCTCTGCTTTCTTTATATCTGGCCAGCATTACCATACTGTTCTCTATGATTGATAGCCGTCATGTGTGCCAAACTATAAGTCTCAAGAGGAGCTGTTAATGTAATGTGTTTAGAACAGCAGCAATTGATTATTCCCGGAATTCCTTCAAATTGGGAAAAACTTTCATATCCCACTCCTGAGCTCAAGTGTACGTACGAGTGTGTACTTGATGTTTGGAATTTATTTAAATAATTTAAAAGTGTGAATCAATTCTCAATCCAAAACTGACCTCGCAACTCAACATTTGGAATGGAGCAATCTAAGATCATACGGTCATTGATGCAACTTAAGAGAAATGTTTGTATAATTAGCATTTATATTCAGCAGAGCAGCAGGATGTATATAATTATGCACTTTTTTGAGTGTTTTATTCTACCCCAACGAGACACCCCACCCCAAACACACACACACACACACACACACACACACACACACACACACACACACACACACACACACACACACACACACACACACACACACACACACACACACACACACACACACACACACACACACACATACACACATAAAGCAGTGACAGAAATGCCATCATCTTATTCCCTTATGATTGACGTGGCAGATTTCTCTCTGAATGAATCCCTCAGACAGTTGCTTCTGTCAAAACCATCAGCTGTTTAAAAACAAAAAAACAAAACAACAACAAAAAAAAAACTCACTAAAGTAAGCCTCAACCTGATCGACTTTAAATCATCGAGATTGCAATGATTACTGCGTGTTGGTGTCGGGAATATACTGTCCAAGTTTAAATTGTTCATTTTGCCACAATCACGGACGGAGGAGCCCAAATCATATGAAAATATATAAAAAATATGTCAACATCAAAACAACAAAAAACGAAAACGGGTTTGATAGGTGCTTTGACAATTCGATTAAAATCACATCCTCATGCTAGTTCACTGAGCCTGGGACTAAGAGCAGCATCGAGAAAACAAAATGTTATTTTATATTATTGGCGATATTAAAGGCGGCACCGTGGTGTAGTGGTTGGCACTGTGGCATCGCACCTCCAGGGTCCGGGTTCGATTCCCGTCTCGGGGTCTGTGTTCTCTGAGATTGCTTGGTGCGTGGTGGGTTTCCTCCGGTTACTCTGGTTTCCTCCCACAGTCCAAAGACTGTGCAGAGTAGGTTAATTGGTGTTCCTAAATTGTCTGTAGTGTGTTCATTAGTGTGTGTGTGTGTGTGTGTGTGTGTGTGTGTGCCCTGTGATGGATTGGCACCCTGTCCAGGGTGTACCCTGCCTTGTGCCCTAAGTCTCCTGGGATACGCTCCAGGCCCTCCGCGAGATGAGACGAGATGTTATTGAAAGAATGTACACAAATACACTCTAACATAGCCAAAACAAACCCATAAATAAAGACAAATAAACAAACCCCAGCATTCAAAACAGGTCCGGTCCAAAACAAACTCCCTAGCAGACCGAAGATTTATCAGTTTCTCATTTTTTATTACTAATATCATTAAAGTATTATTAAATATTCTATTGGCATAGACATGAGTCCAGCCAACGTTCTGCCTTTCAGTCTTTACTATTTTAAGTGGGCGTCACTAAATGCAAATGAGCTGAGACAGACGCGTGCTTTGCGTGTTACAGGCGATGAGCATGTCTACTTAAGCAAGCCTTTCTGGAACCTCTGTAAATCTGGCAGGAACGTTTTACTTCCAGTAGGTTTAGTTCGGCTTATGCAAACTCCTGCACACAACCAGACAAGGCTGATAAATGAGGCTGGTTGTTAAAGGTCTTACAGAGAAGTCATTCTCAAACTCATCTCTAATGAAAAAAAGCTACTGGGGCATTTACAGTATGTTTATTGTCCTGTTTTTTCGTTATGCACCTACTGTCTACTTTATTAGTGTATACAAACCAAAGTATGTATACACACACACACACACTCACACACACACACACTCACACACACACAAAAAAAACCTTTTTCCTATAATTTTTCCAGACAGTTAATGGGTCAGTTGAAATGATATTTCCAGAACAGGGCATCACACTGTGAACATCTGAAACCGTAACTCCCCGACTCTCTCACAGGCTTTTCAGCTTGATAGTATTCTTAGACACTGACCTATTTGTACCACATGAGGATGTTTTTTGATGGAGACTATAAACCTGTTCTGTAAGTCGGTCTGCATTAGAACATCTGCGACATGCTATAAATGTAAATATAAATATCAAATTGTGCAACAAAAAAAGTAATTTTGTTTTTCTATAATTCAGTAAATTAATAATAATAATAAAATAATAATCTACATCAGCCAGTCTGTGTCATATCCACTGATTCGACACAACAATACTCACTCACTCATCTATCCAAGGAGACTTAGGGCTCAAGACGGGGTACACCCTGGACAGGGTGCCAATTCATCGCAGGGCACACACACATACACACACACACCACACACTCACACAATACAGCCAATTTGGGAATGCCAATTAGCCTAATTTGCATGTTTCTGGACTGTGGGAGGAAACCGGAGTATCCGGAGGAAGCCCACCAAGCATGAGGAGAACATACAAACTCCATGCACACAGAGACGGGAATCGAACCCGACAGTGCAAACCACTACACACCACTGAGCCACCAGGTCATAACAATACTGTTAAAGAGCTGTCTGTTAAAATAAAAAACTATATATTCAAATAGTTGTTATCTACACCAACCACAGATAACAATAAAACCATTAACATTCTGAACACCTAGTTTTGGCATTTCCCCTGCGCCAACAGGGCGAGTCTGGCCCTTTGAGACGTGGTCTGGTGTGATGGGAATCATCTCTGAATCATTTTACCGACTCGGATCGTTGAGTCTCATTTAGCAAAATGAACGAATCTTTTTTTCGAGTCATTTTGTTAATTTTTGCAAAATGTCATTAAAATGTTACCTGTTAATTCCATAAAATTTGCATTAACATACTTACACAACAAACAAGACCAAAATATAATGTTAAAAGAAAAATAAAAGATTAAGTCACTATTTACCTGGGTCTTTAGTCTATGACTCAAACGACTCGACGGATGAACGAATCGATTCTCTTCCCAGCTCAGAATGCATTGGTTAAGCCTATGGGGCTTACGAGCGAATGGCTCGGTGAACCGCAAAGACTTGAAACAGATGAATGAATTCCTGTACAGAACCTACGATATTCCACATGGGTGACTGAAGGAATCATTCTCAGAGACGACTCGTTCTTCCCGAGTCGCACTTAAAACAAATCGTTCAAGAACGACCCATCACTAGTGCTGTGCTGTCCGGCACCATGACGTTGGTAGCGGATCATTTGGGTGCTGTGTGTTGATTACTACGCGGATCTGACTCGTTTGGGCCTTTGATTGGACTGGGATTTGGATAATCTGAATGCCGGGTCGGTGTCCTTGAGGTCCATTTGCGTTGGGCGTTCTGGTGCCTTTCTATCATGTGCAGCATTCGATTCTTTTTTTCCCCTAATTTTTCGTAGTCGATAACTACCCGTCATTAAGGCACACATCGATGCTATAACTATCAATCAAGGGCAGGCTGAAGACTATCACAGGTTTCTTCAGACCATGTCACACCAGTCAACCGCATCTTCTTGAATTGCTCACTCATGCACTCAATAACACACTGGGAGGACAGCACTATCTGCTCCTTCCACATGCATGAGCTCACAGATGCCCGTGATTGGATGTAGAGTGGTGATTGATGTGAGAGCACTAGAGTGTCTCCCCCACCACCCCCCATGCTCTCTCCAGGGATTCGAACTTGCAAGCTCCGGATGATAGGGCAAGACCAGATGAGGATTTGTCCCTATGGGCATAGGGGAGGCCCATGATGCTATAACCAGTGGCTGATTGGTCTATATACAGTAAGCCATGAATCTTTAATGAAAAAATTACAGAATAAAATTTCAGTCACTTATATTATATTATATTATATTATATTATATTATATTATATTATATTATATTATATTATATTATATTATATTATATTATATTAT
>QMIH01000004.1:1624345-1634828 GCA_003987875.1 Clarias batrachus | reverse complement strand
TATATATATATATATAAAACTACAATCTTCTGTTGCATATCGGATACTGTCTTGTGTTGTGCAAACAATCAGGATTTGTTTTCATGTGTACCCATATTCAACCATGCACGATAACCTAGTACAGGCTACGCTCTAATAGACACGGCGGATTCACAGCTTCTATAGTTGCCGGTTTTCAAAACATACAGTAGGTATTGAGGTCAGATAAGAAAATATAGCAATTTTTGACAAGTCATAAGTCACAAGGTGCTGTAGGTCTTAGTCGGTTCTTGATATTTCAACATCGGTTTGGCTCGGTTTGCAGGCTGCCTGGGGAATTCCTTAAGCAGGTGATTAGGGAACATCACAAAGCTGAGCATCAAGCACTATGGAGAATTTCAATTCGGGACAGTTTTGCAAACAGTTCAGGAATGAGGGGAAAGGCCCTTTAGCCTAAAGATAACAGTTAAAGCAATGAGTATGAACATTCTTTAGACTTGAAGCTCTAGTACAAATTTGGGATGCGAAATTTGTCTAAGCTAATCAGCTTTATTTCATTAAAAAATTGTTTAAACGCCTAAAATGGGTTTTCATAGTTTCATAGTTGGCTCATTTCAGAGAGCTAAGGCTCTAGGTTATTGGTTTTTGCATCTGAGCCCCGCCGTCGGTTGGTTGCCACACCCAATACCGCCCAGCCACTGCATACAGTGTCTGAATTTAAAGCAAATTTTATTTGTTAAATGTTAACGTCTAGGATAATAACCGCATCATTTGTTTGTCAGACATTTCTTTATTCCACCTTTGCGCATTAATAATACAAGTAAATCAGAGTATTTTAAAATTGTAATTAACCGTGATTAATCAGACTATGACTGTGATTAACTAGATTAAAACTTTTAATCAACTGACAGCATATTAATTACAAGTAAACTTTCTTCCGGCTGCTCCCGTCAAGGGGTCACCACAGCAGAACATCTGAGCAACACATAATATTTGGCCCAGGTTTCATGCCCGATAAGCTTCCTGACCCACCCCTTGCGTTTTTCTTGCACGCGGTGGCTGGGTAGGATGAGAATTGTGGCAACTGATCCTTAGCCGTCTGAGCCATCACTCCCACGTCTTACATTTAATGTATTCTTGTATAAATAGTTCCCTTTAAAGGTAGCTTGGGCACACAACTTTGGTTTTAATAATGGTCACATTGCCATTATTACACACGCAATTATGGGAAGCCATTAGGGTCAAAATGGGGGGTCATTTGATCAATTTGCACCGAAAAACTAGCAATGTGTTAAAATTCCTAGATTAATCGTTTATATTGAGCGTTAATTTTGACAGCCATACTTTTAATAAAAACTTTTATTCATGTGTCTCATCCTGTCAGTATTAAAACCATATTACTGGGTTCTTATTCTGGTATAAAATGCAGACAATGAAATCTTATTTCTGTTTTCTGACTGGAATGTGTGGCATACACATCAGTAGTATCAGTACCTTCTTCCAATGTCAAACCAAAACCCAGAATAAAACTTACGACAGGTAACTCAAGCTAACTTACGACAGCGGTCTCTCCAGACGAGCGCCGGATGAGCCAATGATCTCTCCCAGGGTGCAGAAAGTCTGTCCCAGGAAGGACTGAGAAAGACATGTACTCATCAGTTACACAGCAATGTGGGTCACTGAGAATACACAGAGGCAGCGATGTCTAGACCGTATCAGCATTCTCATAACACAGCACTCACCTCACACAGTTAAAACACAGATGATGCCTAACTGACGCAACCTAAAAGCAATGGATTTGATGAGTCGATGGCGGACATGGCATAAAAAAGAATCCGAAACTGACTTTTATGTTCTGTTTGTTTGATGTGGAGAAAACATGGCGAGTTGAATGAGAAGGGCAAAGATGACGATAATGTACATAATATAATATTTACATGACTTACTTTCTGGTATCAACATGTCCAGAATAGCAGAAAGAGAAAAAAAGATCAGAGTAATAACAGCAAAAACACTGAGTGATGTGTTATACTGAAGAGTCGCGCGTTATAACCGTGTTGTATAGAGCGTACATGCTTACATGCTTCGAAATGTTTGAACTTCTGGAGTCCACATTGTATCTGTAACAAGAAAAATGATGGCGTTTAGTCTCTCAAAAAACAGCAACAATAAATTTGTACAGAAACACATTGAGACATACACACACATCGCAGCACTACAGAATAGAAGCCAACAATGAAATAACAACGAAAACACATTTGGTCTTTAACTCAGGGGTCAACAAGTGTTAAGGTAGGTGTTGTACGAGGAGAGAGACTGAGAAAAACAATTCCACCCTTCCAGAGCTTTTACAGTATCTTAGAAATCCTGATATTTAAAAAAAACACTTCCTGTTGAAATAAATTAAATTTAATAAAATGCAAATTACATGCACACAAAAAAAAAGGAATTCAAGCATCGATATATTTAAATTATGCACAGCATTTTCACTCAACTAAGAAATCTTTATAATATACAGTAGTAAGTTAAACAGGATATAATCATTTGAAAAATAAGTTGAACAAAATTTACATACGTTTATGTTAACCATTTATAGGGAACTTATTAAAAAACTTCCAAATTCAACATTTCAAAATTTCAAACCTTTTTCCAAGACTTGTGAAAAAAAAATGTGATTATTAAAATATTTTTCATTGTTGTTAATTTCTTGTGTTGCACATCAAGGTCATTTAAATTCAAGTTACTATGTAACTTGTCAGGTTCTTCACACGTACCAATACAAACTTTACTTATTAGCTTCAAATGTGTTATACTGGAACTTTAAGTTACCAAATACAGTTGTTCACCTGATTATGGGTTTAATTTAATAAATAAAATGTATTTAATTTGATTTATTTTGACAGTTACAAACTTAACTGTAGATGTCAATATGTTAAGCTTCACAAGACTATAATCACTTTGTTTGAGTGTAGCACATGGTTATCTGTTAACTTGAACCTTTAAAGCCAAAAGACACAATATGCCATTAAAATAGGGCATTGCTTTACATCAATTATGTCAATATATTGACTTTTGCGCCAGGCATTGATGTGTCTCAAACTTAATAATTAAGGTCAGTTTTTAAAGAAACACCTAATAGTGATCTACTGTAGTACTGATGCGCTGTGTCGAAGTGAAATGGCTCGCCATGCATGTACAGTACACACGCAGGATGAGCATCACAAAAGAAAATAACCGGTTCTCTAAGTCTGACCTAAAAAAATACGAGACAGCAGTCGAAGTGTGTATTGGAGTGGGTTTATTCTGAGTTGGTGGTGTGTGTCAGTGCCTGGGAGTCGCCGCGCTCTTATCAGTCGTGTTTCAAACAAGAACTCAATGAAAGATTCTCCAGCGCTGCTTCTGAGAGGAGCGCAGATGATATTATTCATAGATTTATACGATAAAATGTCACTTTTTAAAAAAAACTTTGTGGTTTGTTTATTTATTTTATCTCATGAAGAGGCAATAATGTATACAATTTTTTATTTTTTTATTTATTTATAAATTTCTTAAAATTGTTGCTTAACTTGACACTTTTTTATGGGGAAAATTCTTTATTTTGTAAAATAAATTATTGATAAATTATTGAATTAAAGGTTGGAAGTTTAAACATCATACTTGCCGTTATTATTTACTAGCAAGTTTATAACATTCCATCCCACCAGAAAATTATCACTACAGTAGAATAACAGTGAAAAAATAATCGTTAGACTAATTGGGAAAACATACTGATAACAATAGGTTGATCAATAATAATAATAATAATAATAATAATAAGGTGCAGCCCAACAGTAATATAAACAATATGTATCATGTTATTTACAAATATATCCAAAAACAAGTTAATTCAGTTATTTTCTACTTATTTTTTATACTGTATATTACATACTGTACAGTACATAATACACATTCATATATACTGTATTGTACAATATCTACAAAAGGAAATTTACAACCTAACTGATATTATCAATATTGTAATATCAATATCATAATATCAATATTATATCATCCGTTTGTTAAAAAATATATATTTGTTCACAAAAAGTGCAATAGTGCGAAACCAGCACTGTAGTATAATGACAGATTATACACTCATTCCTGGTGTGACTGTGTTAAATTCTGACAGAGTTAACAAAATGCATTTGTAAATTATAGGAAACACCTGCACATGTAAAAAACACCAATTTGACAAGTGACAAAAAATTTTTTTATCCGGTACAAATAATTTAATATTCAACTATATCTGGAAATTTTTAGTCATATAGTTTTGTTTTACTGGTGGATACTTTTGATAATTTTATATTTTTCTAGAATTCTTTTCCAGATTTTCTCCCTAATTTAGTCGTGTCCAATTCCTCCCCGTCACTAGGGGGCGCTCCCACATTAAGCTACTACTACCACCACTCAGCGTAACACACTCAGAGGACAGAGCTATCCGCTCCCTTGGCTGTGAGAATTTTACGGCATCACCCAGGGATCGAACGGCGCCACTCGAGGGCGTATACTTTTGCTAATTTTAAACATTTATGTCTAGGAATAGGTTAACCTACCTGCCGATAGAATGAACCAAATTTAAAAGCTGAAATGCAAAAGTTAAATTGTCTAAAAGGAATTTTAATAATCTTACAGTATATCTGGATAACTGTCGTCTTAAAACATACTGTATATCAGTTTGACTGCATCCAAGATATTTCCTCTTCATTACGATGTCATTTTTTGCAGCATGTACTGAGTAACTGATTCTCACAATGTCCACAATGTATTTGGAATTAATTTATATGCAGTACAGAAAAACTACATTGCTGAGAATTTATTGTGTACCCCTGTTATAAGAAAATAATCAAATGTAATGCAAATATCTACGACTTACACATCAAATCGGAGATTCTGCTTCTCCTCGAAAAAGTAGTCCAAGACAAATTTCCTTACAAAGTCGGGGTTCAGAGAGTTTTCGATCACTTCGGTCCTGCCGAACTGACACACAAAAAAAAAAAAAAAACACAAACATATAATACAATAAATAAGGATACACCAAAATGCTACATATATATGCATACACAAGTAATGTGAGCTATAAACATAAAAACACGGTATCATCCATTTTTAGTGTGTTGAATAGCTATCTCCATCCATCTTTATTTCTGTACCACTTTACCCTGTGTGAGGTGTTAGGAGAGGCCTGGTACACACTCTAGACACTCTGGATAGGATGTCAACCAATTACCGGTCACAAGCAAACATACACATACACACACACACACACTCACACACACTAATCATATTATCATGCTCAGTGCTGTGCAAAAGTCTTGATCCACCCTGCATTTCAAAATTCAAAATTCAAATTCAAATTTTATTTGTCACATACACAGTTTTGCACAGTACGATATCCACTGAAATGCTTAAACGACCGGCCGTGACCTTAAAATAAAAGACTATTAATGAGAAATAAATATGGGTAAACAGAAATAAAATATAAAGTAAGTTAACTAAGAAAGAATAAAATATTTAATGAATATAAAATATACAATATAAGAAAATATATGAAAAAATAGAAGAAGAAAAAAATAGAAGAAAAACCTAGCTGTACAAATATGGACAAGAAAGGATCCTGTACAAATATAGAAAAATATAGAAATTTTAGTGTGGAAAATGTCTGGGAGGTGTGCAGATATGCACGAAAGTGTCTTATTTAAAGTGAATTATAAGTGCCTTATTAAAATGAATAAATTTAAATACTGTACATTTCTTTATGTTAAATGTAATAAAATGGTTTGGTTATATTAAAAACCAAACTGGAACAAATGTTTTACTGTAACATGCTGCCTAAAAATTAAAAAAAGAAATTAAAAAAAGGAAAAAAAAATTTTTTTAAATAGCTTGTTTAACAACCTCAGCAGCGACCTCATTTCCCCTCTCGTCTGTTGTAACTGCTTAGCATTCAGCATCAGCAGTATACTAACCACCGGCACGATCATCTGGAGAACTATTTCTTAAGATTAAATTAAAACCACGAGAACAACGCCTCCCTGAAGGTGGAGGGCAAGAGTGACACTGTGCCTCCTATATTAACTAACTTTAAATTTACGCGCGTGTGTGTGTGTGTGACTGTTGAATAAACCGATGTACACAAATTGTGTAAATGACTTTGAGGATGAGGATGATGATGATGATGATATTCTTCTCGTATCACCCACTTCCACGTGACAGTTCTGAGTTGATGGCCTTTCTTCTTGGAGCCAGCATCCCCGGACCAGCAGATTGTGCTCAGCGTGAGACAGGAAGCTGAATAGACTCTCGCAGTGTGATCCGGTGATGCCGTGGCAGCTGGCTGCCATCACACGTCCAGCAGATCCTCGCTGCTTTTCTCTGATAACCCACAGCAACGAGCTATTGATTCTTCACGCCGCCCACATCCTCACTCGTCTCCGCACTTAACACACGTAATCCCACCTATTACTTCGCCAGCCACCCTATCTGTTACCAGCTCTCTGAAAGAGGTCTAGGGATCACTGACATCTATGGCCTTCTAATCTTGGACCACAAGTCGATTTTAAAGCACTGGGGCTGATAATAAATAACGTAAGTAGAACAGAAACGACATTTTGGCCTTTAAGACTGCATAGAATTTAAAGTTCAATATAGTTCAGGCTTGCTGCTCAGGGATACGTGCACAGATTTGGTCTTGGCATGTAATCCGTCTGCCAAAATCCTGCAACTCCCTGCAATGGATGTTGTGCTGTTGTGAACAAAGGTGCAAAGTATGAATACTTTATGATTCCTCCTGGAAAATCTCTGTCGAGTGCACTGACAGATACGCTGGCTGTGGCTTCCAATCCCTGAAGACAGTCTTGCTTTCCTTTCCTTTCTTTCTTTCTTCTTTTTTTCCTTCCTACTCCATTCTGCCTTTTTAGGACAAGCGTCCGATTTTTAAAAGAGGAACTGTGAAATTTGGAAGGATGTGCGAGCGTACTCAGGTGCAGCCCTGCATTCACCGAAAGTGAAATTATGTTTTATTTAACAAACTCAGACGAGACGGCAATCTGGGTCGAAAGGAGGGCGTCAGCAAGAAAGAGAATTAAGCAGCAGACCGAGGCGAATCCTGAAATCACGAATGCTCCAGCAGACAGCCGCTATAATGACGGGAAGAATGAAAGAATGGCTCTTTTTTTTAAACCATAATCCTTTGCACCAATCACTGACTTTTAACAAACCATTTAATAATGTCCAAGCCACCAATTCACCACTAAATTATTTCTAACGACGCAACTATAATTATATTTCTTCGGCCGTGATTGCACGGCAAAACCCACAGGGCCTGCAAGGTAGTCAAGCAAGCAGAGTTCGCCAAGTTCCCTTTTTGGAAAAGTGCACGAGTCTGAGTTAAGCCCTTTTCTTTGAGGTAAAGCGGAGTACAAATCCTCAAGTCACGTGAGGAGATTTAAACCCATACTCCATCTCCCAATCAACTCCGCCCCATCAGCCATATTCTGCTTCAGAGGACTCCACCAACTGGGGGAAATACAGTAATAAAATATATCAAAGTTTTTTGTAATGGCACCTGTATCATAAATGCTGTCAGAAAGTTTACTTTTCAACCAAACTTCGTGCCAACAAACCCTTTGATTTGAACCCTTTGGAGACAGAAGGGTAGCTGCGATATGAAGTGATATTTTATCGGTATTACACATGCTGATTTCAGACTGTTTCATTTGATTGTTTTCATGACTAAGTCCAGAGGTGGAGGTAGAGTAGCCAGAAAATGTGCTCAAGTAAGAGTAGCTGTACTTCAAAATAATATTACTCAAGTAGAAGTAAAAAGATCCCGCTAGCAGCAGCATGGATTGACAGGCGTTCCGCAAAATTAGAGAAAGACGTGGAAACTTTTGTTTGCGCACGCGCATTGAGCGTATGTAGGACGGATTCACGGGTAGGATGAATTTATAGAACACCGGCTGAAGAACTGATTGGTCAAACGGAGTCATGTGATCATTGTTGCTGCATTTGATTTGTTGTAGTACAGTAATTTGCCAATAGGTGTCACTGTCGTTTTTTTGGTGTGTTACGACGGTTCTGCCTTTTTCCTTCTTTTTTCTCTCTCACTCTCTCCTTGTTGTGTATAAGTAAATAAAAAACACTAACATGATTAGTGAAACGGTCATACGGTAGATCTACAGGCTGCATGTTTACAAGTAACGAGTCGAGTGTAGGCAAATGTAGCGGAGTAAGAGTAGCGTTTATTCTTCACAAATCTACTCAAGTAAATGTAAAATGTATGCTGAAGTAAAACTACTCATAGAAGTAATTTCTTTTCAAAGAGTTACTCAAGTAAATGTAACGGAGTAAATGTAACTCGTTACTACCCACCTCTGACTAAGTCGGCTTCATTTACTCACTCACGGTATAGACTCAGAATCAGACCGGTGATTAGTATTCTGCTGATGCTGAATGCTGAGTGGTCGGAATAGACGAGAGGGGAAATGAGGTTGCTGCTAAGGTTGTTACATAAACCACAATTTTTTAATTGCGTCTTTGCGTACTGTAGTAAAACGTCTTCCCATTTCTCTAATTTAGTCTCACTCTCACTCACTTATTCATCGTCTATATCGCTTTATCCTGTATATAGGGTCACGTGGGGCCTGGAGCCTATCCCAGGAGACTTAGGGCACTAGGCGAGGTGCACCCGGACAGGGTGCCAATCCATCGCAGGGTACAGATATATACACTCATACACTACCGGAAATTGGGAGCGCCAATCAGCCTAATTTCCATATCCACTCGGAGGAAACCCACAAAGTACATGCACACAGATCTGAGGTGGGAATCGAACCCAGAACCTGGAGTTGCAAGGGGACAGTGCTAACAAGTCAGCTACATTAATATGTAAACAATGCAGCTACAAGCAGTGATTAATATTATATACAAGCAGGAGTCTATGAGGAATAACCCCTAGAGGGGTTTTTGTGCCCGGAGACTTTGGTTTGTGTTTGTTTCGCATCTCTTCTAATATTGTGTTGTGTTGTTCTTAGTCGATTAATTCAGTCCAGCTAAGTTTCAGCACTAATTTATTTCCTTTAGTTACTACAGTGGAACCACGGATTGCGAGTAACTCGGTTTACGAGTGTTCCACAAGACGAGAAGATTTTTAATAGATTTTGACTTGAAAAACGAGCATGTCTTGGTTTACGAGTGCTGAGTTGTATCACCGACACACACACACCGACACCGACACACACACACACACTCTCTCGCCTGCTCTGTCGCGATTCTTTTCAAAGGTAAGGTGCTGGTTAATTAATTTATTTATTTTTTACTTTACAGCAGTGATTCCGTTAGTCTGCCCTCACGTGAGTGTCATTAGAGAGATTTATTTTGTTCCCATTAAAACAGTGTTTCCGTTGAGTGTGTGTTTGTTGTGAAAGTTAAAAAGCGAGGTGGGGGGAGGGAGGAGGAGTTTTAGTGTGTAAGACGAGGCGAGGGAAGGAGCCAATTCCACACACACACACACACACACACACACACACACACACACACACACAGACACACATACACACACAAATACATGGCACCTGCGCGCACAAATGGAAACACTTATCTGTTGGTATTTATTTTAACTTTTTTTTAAAGGTAAAGTGCAGGTTAATTTGTTTTATTTTTACTTTATATATATTGTATTAATTACTTTTCTGTATTTATTTTTTGGGGCTGTGGAACTAATTATTTGAGTTTTCATTATTTCTTATAGGAAGATTTGATTTTTTGGAATACGAACCCACTTCCTGGACGAATTATGCTCGTAATCCAAGGTTCCACTGTACTTGATTTTGTGTTTGCTTTTTATTTATTATAAATAAAATCTTAAGTTCTGCAAATATGCCTTGCGGGGCAATCCATGTATTATGACAGCACCAAGGACTTTTCAATCCCTTTAGTTAACAATTGAGAACACCAAGATCCACTTGGTTCTCCATACTGTTGTTAAGGAAAAAAAAAAAATTAAGGAAAATGTCAAGCCAATCTTGTGAATATTACAACAGTGTTGGTCTGGTGTCAAGCTCATTTTGTGTGCGCCAAATTAGCCATGACATTTTTTTTTACGAATTCTTAGAAACAAGTACTTTTAGGACTCGTATCTTGATGCTGTGACCACATTTACTGACCACGTGTACTGTAGGCACGTACATTTTTGAAAAGCATGTGATCTGAGGCTGAGCTCTAATTGGTTCTTTTCAAATCATCCTTGGGGCGCAGCACTGTACACTCCGAACCCTCCCACTTTTGTTCTTAGCGAATCAATATTGTTTTTAAATATTTGGGCTCATGTGATTGGACGAGTCTTTTCCAGCACTTCTTATGGCAAGTGTTGCTGGCTGACGTGAGTCATGTGAGTCATGCCTTTATTTTATACTAGTAGTAATGATGCTTAATCACCTAATAAATGGCTATTTATAGGCGTGTATTA
>QMIH01000004.1:1598537-1619429 GCA_003987875.1 Clarias batrachus | reverse complement strand
AAAAAAAAAAAAAAAAAAAAACAGGACATGGAACGAAAAAGAAAAATTGTCGACGGAAAAAAAAATCTGAGGAACGGGAAAAAAAGTGACGTAAGAGGAAAAGAAAAAAAATAGGCTAACATGATATGGGTGAAAGAAAAAATTAAGCTAGAATTTTTTTTTCACCCATTTCATGTTAGCCTATTTTTATTTATTAATTTTTTTGCCTCACAATTTTTTTTTTTTTTTTGCCTTGCTTTTTTTTTCAAGGTGGAAAGTGATCCACCAAAAATTGCAAGAATGTTTTTCTGTGACTGTGTTTGTGGACTGGCTTTAAAAAATTGTGACAAAACAATGTAAAATGATTTTCCCTTTATTTTGAGGACTGTATCTTTCTGTATCAATTTTATTTTATATAGCGCTTTTAACAATGGTCATAGTCACAAAGCAGCTTTATCTTTTTTTCTATTTGTTTCATTAAAAGATAGCAATCACTACAGCCCAAATCTCTCACCATCTGATCCAGCTCGACTATTCAGCCAGTAACATCATCTCTGCGTAGACTCACCTCTCTCCATTCTTTCGTCCCAATTCCTTGCACGTATAAGACAACAACTGGAAATAAAGAGAGAGAGAAAAAAAACAGATATTTACACAGACGTGCACATGAACCATGAAGCCATGGTGAGAAGTTTGTTTTTCATCATCAGGATTAAACTCATATAAGCTGAAGAGCATGTTTATTTTTGCAGTCAAGTTCTGGTACAGCATTCCAGATACGCTGGCCAAAAAAAAGTGGCCGAAATGACAAGAGGAAAAAAAAAAGAAAAAAAGGATGAAACGGAGTCGGGAATTGTGGCGGACATGAGAGAAACGAGAAATGGATGATGAACAGATGGAGGAACTGAAATGCATATGATTGCGATGGAGATGAAGCTGGGAGAAAGTGCCATGCCAAGTGGCTCTAGTCTGGAGATGGATTGCTTAATGAAATGTGACTGACAGAAAGGAAAACTGGAAACTCTGTTAGTCCTGACGGTGGGACACCAGGTTACAGGATGCATGCAATCAATTTCTCCAGTCCATCGGTTAGGCAACAATCTCCCGCTATCTGGTTTAATCACCTCCTTAAGAGGCCAGTAGTTAAATGTGCGCAGGTTTGTATTCCACAAAACATTAAAAAGAGAAGAACCTTTATTAAAAGCTCATTAAAAGGCATACAGAGTCATGGCTGTTTTTGCAATATTTTATTCCTGTACGCTCATCTGGGCCACTAAAATAACCAACACGATAATAGGTATGAATATGTACAGTATATTGCCTTGTTTGCTTCATAATATTTAACTGAGGATAAACACAGGTTTGATTTTAACATGCATGCATTTCTATTTTTTAATGATGATGATATACTGTAATGTGCATCTTGTTATATGAACAACAACTGAATGTATAATAAATAAATAAAAATCTCTAAAGTGAATAAGACACAAATCTGCATGTGTGAACGCTACTGTCTTTATTTTACAATAGAATGCACGGGGTATAATCGCCGCCATACACTTTAAAGTCAAGTTTTCTATTACCTAATGTTGTAAAGCAGACACATTTACTGAGCCAAATTTACTGAGACACCTGAGCCAATGGTTTTTCTCCCTCTTGCGGAATTGTGGGTGCTTGTCTCTTACTGCTATGATCAACATCTCCCTCTCTGTTTCAGCGTCGTTAGTCCTATGTGTGTGCGCCGCGCGTAATTTGACACCGACACACGCACTCACACACACTCTGCGCTATACAGAAACTCTACTTTGTCTCGATTCAAAGGTAAAGTGCTGGTTAATTTTTTTTTTACTTTACTGTAGTGATTCCGTTAGTATGCGCTCATGCGAGTGTCATTAGCGATGTTACTTGCTATTCGTTCCGATAAAACAGTCTTTCTGTAAGATTCAGCGCCTGAATTCTGCAAAAACTGATATCTGTCTGGATTTATTTTAACTTTTTTTAAACGTAAAGTGCTGGTTAATTTGTTTCATTTTTACTTTATATATTGTATTAATTATTTTTATGTATTACATTTTTTGAGCAGTGGAACGAATAATTTGAGTTTTCATTATTTCTTATGGGAAAATTCGATTTGGTTTACGAGTATTTTGGAACATGAATTATGCTTGTAATCCAACGTTCCACTGTATATATTAATATATCAAAATATATAAATGAGAATTAATAATACAGTGGAACCTCGGATTGTGAGTAACTCGGTTTACGAGTGTTCCGCAAGACGAGCAAAGATTTTTAATAAATTTTGACTTGAAAAACGAGCATGTCTTGGTTTACGAGTGCTGAGTTTTTTGACACTGACACACACACACTCTTGCATTTACACCCCCTCTCTTCCACTTCACACAGACACACACACTCTGCTCTACACAGACACTCTGCTCTGTCGCGATTCTTTTCAAAGGTAAGGTGCTGGTTCATTTTTTGGGGGTGTTTTTACTTTACAGCAGTGATTCCGTTAGTCTGCGCACACGCGAGTGTCATTAGAGAGATTTCTTTTTTCCCGTTAAAACAGTGTTTCCGTTGTGTGTGTGTTTGTTTTGAAACTTAAAAAGCGAGGTGGGGGGAGGGAGGAGAAGTTTTACTTTGTAAGACGAGGCGAGGGAAGGGGCTAATTCCACACACAATGTTTTTTTTTAGTGAAGACATAGCACCATGGGTCCCAAGAATGTTATCAAGGGCGATAGCAAGAAGAAAAGGGAGCCTCTTTCAGTTTGGTTTTGATTGTTTCTATATGAAAAAATATGATTATAGCGTTGGAAATTGGGAATATTGGGAATATTTTTGGGTGGCTGGAACGAATTATCTGCATTTACATTATTTCCGATGTGACAATGCGTTTCACACTACACAATATTGCTGAGGTACCGCTCTATTTTGCTCACAGGCATTCCGAGGCAATGTTGCCTTTCTACAGTCATTTTATTTCTGGGATTTTTAAAAAAAATTTTATACCCAGTAGTTTCTATTTTGATCAGCATCCACATCAGGTCGACATCAGTTGCTTCACTCCCTGCTTGTTGCCGACTTCTTCTTTAAAATGTACGTGTGTGTGTAAGGTACATTGAAGTTCACTGAAATCACAGATTCACATTCTGTGCTGTTTATGAGTTTGTGGCTTTGCACGGGCAAAGCAGGATCTTATATGAAGTAAATGGTGGATGCAAAGGAAACGCAAAGTGCTCTAACTGTATTCTGGATTCCAGCCCAAATGCATGAAAGACGTGCATTTAATGCAATTCAAAACAACATGATCTAGAACCCGTTCAATATGATTGTCTACAATCCTCTGTAGCTCAGTGTTATTTAAACAGATCAATTAAAATTGGACGAAAAGTGGTAGCTCTCACGCTACGCCTCAATCAATGGGATTGACAAAAACACAGGGAATAATGCACAGAGGCAAAGAAAAAAAATCTATATATAAGACATCTAAATAACAGAACAATAATTATTATATTAAAAGGATGAGCGTGTGATTTCAGACGATTGCACTAATTTGTCGGGAATCGTGTCCACCTTTAATTGATTTCGTCCCTGCGCAGACGTGTCCTACAGTAAATACGGAGGAACCATCACACTTCTTACGGTATGTTAACGACTTCATCAGAGTCTCCTTGATTCCAGATCATTTGTGACCTTCGGGTAAATCCCGTGATGTAGTTTAAATAGATCAAATCAAGACAAATGACTACAACTCAAATGAGATCAGTCAGGCATTTAATTGCATTGAATATTAGAGTGTATTATCAATAGGTAAAATAACGAGGCCACTCTGAGACACTCACTCAGGATCACCTTTAAATTTTCTCCTGTTTGGGGGAGTCAATGATTCGTGGCCATCCCTGGTCGTCTTTTAAATTACTAGAAAATGTGATGATATAGTATACACTTATAAATATTATGAGCAGTTTCAGCTCCAAACAAAATGATTTAAACTTCAGGATTTAATCAAATTGGATTAAAAGGATATTAAACACTCCAGAAAAATACATTCTGGAGAAATGTTTGGAAAATTCTTTCTAAATTTCACCAACCATATAACAAAACAGAATCTTCTCTATCATTAAAAACTTATAAAAAATACCCAGGCTCATGTTATTTAAATGCTTTTTAAATGTTTTAGAATTATTACCATGCCTGATCTTTAATCCAGCTAACATGAACATTGAGCATGGTGCAATTTGCTTAATATTTGTCGTTGCTACTGTAACTTGCATGAATAAAAATTTGTGCTTTGAATCAAAACAAAGCGTTTATTTACAGCCCAGAGAGCAGATATGAGATTTCCAGCATTTCTCATCTAATCACGACTGTACTGTGGCGATAAACAGTGCACTTAGGGGTTCCTGTGCTTATTTTCAATCTTATGAACCACTGATAAACAAAAAGCCTCAGTAATATTTTGGGGTCCAGAAAGCTTTTTTAAGTTCACTATAGGGAGGTAAACACATGTACACCTAATCATCACACCCCTGCTGCTTCGATAAAGGTGTTCCTTTGAAGTTAGCTCTCTATGCAGGACATGCAAGCTTTTTCACACCGAACCTTGCAACCCAAGAGTTGCATCCACTCACTCACTCACCCATCATCTATACCGCTTAATCCTATATTCAGGGTCACTGGGGGCCTGGAGCCTATCCCAGGAGACTTAGGGCACAAGGCGGGGTACACCCTGGACAGGGTGCCAATCCATCGCAGGGCACACGCACTCACACACTCATTCACACACTACGGCCAATTTGGGAACGCCAATTAACCTAGCCTACATGTCTTTGGACTGTGGAGGAAACCGGAGTACCCGGAGGAAACCCACCAAGCACGGGGAGAACATGCAAACTCCATGCACACAGAGACGGCAATCGAACCTGGCCCGGAATCAAACCCGGACCCTGGAGGTGCAAGGCTAACCACTACACCACCGTGCCGCTGAGTTGCATCCAGTTCCCCTTAATTAATGCGACAGAATGCAAAGACAATAAAAAAAGCAGAGATTCAGCAAGATGCTAGAAAACATTCCTTATAGATTATGTTCCATATTGTTATAAACACATCACGCAGTTGCTGCAGATTTGCTGCATACACATACGTGATGTGAATCTCCCGTTCCAGCACATCCCGAAGATGCTCTACTGGATTGAGATCTGGTGGCTGCGAAGGCTTTTTGAGTACAGTGACCTCACCGCCATATTCAAGAAACCAGTTTGAGAACATTTTAGCTTTGTGACAAGGTGGGTTATCATGTGGTCATAAAGGCGACAATACTCTGGTAGGCTGTGGAATTTAAACCATGCTCAATTGGTACTAAGGGGCCCAAAGTGTGCCAAGAAAATCTTTCTCTCACTATTACCCTGAAGCGTTGATAAGGCGGAGGATGGAGCCATGCTTTCAGGTTATTTACACCAAATTCCATCCGAATGTCACAGCAGAAATTGAGCCTCATCTCTTGTCCAATTTTGGTGAGCCCATGTGGCTGAGATGAGTGTCACCTGGTGTGTTCTTTTGCTTCTGTAGCACATCTGCTTCAAGGTTCGATGTGTTGTGTGTACAGAGATGCTCTCGGTTGTAACAAGATGGTATCTGAGTACCTGTTGATTTTTATATCAGCTCAAACCAGTCTGGACATTCTCCTCTGATCTCTGGCATCAACAAGACATTTTCAACAGGAGCCACTGTCTGGATATTTTCTCTTTTGCACACCATTCCCTGTAAGCTCTAGAGATGACTATGAATCAAAATCCAAGTTGATCAGCAGTTTCTCAGCTTTTCTAGTCCTGTCTGGCCAACCATGCCACATTCAAAGTTACTTAAGTCACCTTTCTTTCCCGTTCTGATGTTCAGTTTGATCTCCAGCAGATGATCTCTCAACTACTGTATGTCCACATGCCTTAATACAGTACACTGAGTTGCTGCCAGGTGATTGGCTGATTCGATACAACCAGCAGTTGAACAGGTAGACCTAATGAACTGGCTGGTGAGTGTATATTCTGATAACTATTATACATAATAATTATTAAAATGTACTAAAGAAACTCAAGGTTTTGTGTCTCAATGAAAATAATGGCATTCACTTGACTGCTCGGCGGTGTTTGGCCTTGTGTTCCTGCACATGCATACAGTAATAACTGTGTGCTTGAAAACTGCTTCAGTATAAAGGCCGGTCCAAAAGTCTGTTTTTTTTTTTACATGAAATTTTATATTTTTTATTTTTTATTTCAGTGCCAACATGGCTTTAAAACCGGCAATGAAAGATCGAATGGAACCGGATCCAACACCGCTCGACTCAGCTGTTACATTAAAGAACATCAGTTCTGATACAGTACATTCATTAAAACTTTCAAACTCAATCGGGAGCTCCAGGAACCAATGAGAACTGGGAGGGGCCAGTTAGACAGCTTAACGAGAGGAGCCAATCGAGGAAGCTCGCAGGAGCTGTTGCCCATGCGGAGCCATTCTGCCACTCTGCCCTCCACCGCAGATCACCAGCCTGTGCCGCTCACTGCCTCCAGATCTGCATGTGCAGCCCTTCTTCCCTTTTTCCTTTCCTCCCTCCTTTTAACCTCCTTGCGTCAAAGCCGTTACAATCACTTCGCCTATTTTGTGATGAAGAAAAGGACACGTCACTCTATCCTGCACAATCCCAAGCCATGTATATGCTTATTAAAGAAACTGCAAAACCAATAATGGCTAAAATGCGCTGAGCTTTAAGGGCCTTGAAACATTCATCGTTCTTGTATTCAACATACTGTATGCACCACTAAGTGCCACAAAGTTAAGGGCTGCGATTTTATACTTTTAAATAAATTTCGCTCAAACTTTTGGTCCGTTGTGTCACTGTGTACTTTTGATGAATAAAAATGAGCTGATAAAATGGTTCATTTTCATGCACGAACGAGCTGGTAGAATCATCACGGTTCTCTTACCTGGATCAGACTTAGAGAACGTGTCGACATCCAGCAGGTTTCTATGGGAGCAGAAAAACAAGACATGAAAATGCTGCTTTTAACAAACCGATCCAAGAAAAAGCATCCTCGAAAATGCCCTCGTTTTAATGTCACTCTAGCAACATGGTTTCCGTGACCATGGAAAGCGTGAATAGCTTGTGTGCATCATGACTGGTACAACACGTGCGGCGTCAATGAATCCCGTCGTGACTTGTTTTCCCTGGGGTCTCCATTTTCTAAAAACATTTTAGTTGCACAGTGGTAAGTCACAATTCAGCTTCTTTTTTTTTTCTTGCTCAATGTTTTTCTCTGTGTGGGAAGTAGATGTTTGAAAAAGATTACTGAGAAAGGAAAAAAAAAGAAAAAGGAAATAAACGGGCAAAACAAATGGTGCACTCAAAAATCTGTAAACTGTAATTACAGAGTCCTTGCAGCCGAGATGCTTTTCAAACGGCTTTGTTGATAACGGCACCGGAAGAGCCTTAAAACCGGCCCTTTCACTTCAAAGTCGGGGCTCAAAGGACATTTTTACGCTTTCGTTTTAAGATCTATCTGTACAAGCATCATAATTTGGGGTCATACGGGGCGAGTGAGGTTTGAGGTTCAGTACCAGGTTCTTTCTTGGATGCACTCCATCCACCATGATGTCTAAAAAAAGGAGACAGCTTTTGTAAGGTGGACTAAAAAAAAACTACAAAGGAAGAGTGAGAGAGAAGAGGGATGGAGAGGCATACACATTCGCTCCTCTGAGGTGACTGAAATGTATTTCATCTGCTCCCGGGTGAGTGCTCATTTGAGCTACAGGAGGCTGTTGGAGACGCCCGCTGAGACTCGGCCTGTGATGTTTCACCCAAATGCATAGATTTCTAATCCTTGAAATTGTACCAGGAGGTTTCCTCGAGTTATTTGTTCGGTGTAGCTCCGGGTGAATAACTCGTGGTAGGTTGGAGCAGTAATAACAGTGGAAGACATTTGTTTTCCTCTAAAAGGAAATACACATTTATCAGGAACATTTACTACATTTACAAGGACTGTTTATGTACTTCTTTGAATAGACTTTGTCACATATAAAATTCACGACCAAGAGGTTGTGACACCTGACCATCGCAACAATACATTATTTGTCCAAACCTGTTAATGAAGGCCAATCTTAATGCTTCAGCAGACCAAGACAACATGGGTAATGATGTCCTTCCAACCTCATGGCAACAGTTTGGTGAAGGCCCTTCTCTAGTCCAACATGACTGTACACGAGTGCACAAAGCAAAAGCTATAAAGACACGGTTTGATGAGTTTGGTGTGGAAGAACTTGACCGACCCTAACACAGAACCCTGATCTCAACCCCATCGAGCACCTTTGGGAGGAACTGGAACAGAGATTACGATCCTGGACCAGCATCATCTTCTTGTCTGACCTCATAATTGCTTACAAAATAAATTCCCATAGAAACACTCCGAAAATATTTTGGATGGCCTTCTAAGAAGAGTGGAAGCTGTTATAGCTGCAAAAGACGGACCGACTCCACATTGAAGTGCATTCAGCAAGTTTGGCCAAATACTTTTGTCCATATAGTTTACACACATGGACAAAATTGTTGGTACCCTTCGGTCAATGACAGAAAAACTCACAATGATCACATAAATAACTTTAATCTGACAAAAGCAATAATTAAAAAAATTCTATGAATGTTAACCAATGAAAGTCAGACATTGCTTTTCAACCATGCTTCAACAGAATTGTTAAAAAAAATAACCTCATGGAACAGTCCTGGACAAAAATGATGGTACCCCTAGAAAATACTGAAAATAATGTGACCAAAGGGACATGTTAATTCACGGTGTGTCCACTAATTAGCATCACAGGTGTCTACAATCTTGTAATCAGTCAGTGGGCCTATATATAGGGCTCCAGGTAGTCACTGTGTTGTTTGGTGACATGGTATGTACCACACTCAACATGGACCAGAGGAAGCGAAGGAAAGAGTTGTCTCAGGAGATTCGAAAGAAAATTATAGACAAGCATGTTAAAGGTAAAGGCTATAAGACCATTTCCAAGCAGCTAGATGTTCCTGTGACTACAGTTGCACATATTATTCAGAAATTTAAGATCCATGGGACTGTAGCCAACCTCCCTGGACGTGGCCGCAGGAGGAAAATTCATGACAAATCAAAGAGACGGATAATCCCGATGGTAACAAAAGAGCCCAGAAAGACTTCTAAAGAGATCCAAGGTGAACTTCATGCTCAAGGAACATCAGTGTCAGATCGCACCATCCGTCGTTGTTTGAGCCAAAGAGGACTACATGGGAGATGACCAAGGAGGACACCAATGTTGAAAACATCATAAAAAAGCCAGACTGAAATATGCCAAACTACATGTTGACAAGCCACAAAGCTTCTGGGAGAATGTCCTATGGACAGATGAGACAAAAATGGAACTTTTTGCCAAGGCACATCAGCTCTATGTTCACAGACGGAAAAATGAAGCATATGAAGAAAAGAACACTGCCCTACTGTGAAACATGGCGGAGGCTCTGTTATGTTCTGGGGCTGCTTTGCTGCATCTGGCACAGGGTGTCTTGAATCTGTGCAGGGTACAATGAAATCTCAAGACTATCAAGGGATTCTAGAGAGAAATGTGCTGGCCAGTGTCAGAAAGCTGGGTCTCAGTCGCAGGTCATGGGTCTTGCAACAGGACAATGACCCAAAACACACAGCTAAAAACACTCAAGAATGGCTAAGAGGAAAACATTGGACTATTCTAAAGTGGCCTTCTATGAGCCCTGACCTCAATCCTATTTTGGAAGGAGCTGAAACATGCTGTCTGGAAAAGGCACCCTTCAAACCGGAAACAACTGGAGCAGCTTGCTCATGAGGAGTGAGGAGGCCAAAATACCTGCAGAGAGGTGCAGAAGTCTCATTGACAGTTACAGGAATCGTTTGATTGCAGTGATTGCCTCAAAAGGTTGTGCAACAAACTATTAAGTTAGGGGTAACATCATTTTTGTCCAGGCCTGTTCCATGAGTTCATTTTTTTTATAATTCTGTTGAAGCATGGCTGAAAAGCAATGTCTGACTTTCATTGGTTAACATTCATAGAATTCTTATTTATTATTACTTTTGTCAGATTAAAGTTATTTCTGTGACCATTGTGAGTTTTTCTTTCATTGACCGAAGGGTACCAACAATTTTGTCCATGTGTGCTGGGCATCCAATTTCAGATTTAGTCCTTCTTGTGTGTGTGTCTGTGTATGTGTGTTTGTGTGTGTGTCCAGGCTTTCATTCCAACCAAGCAGAAGCCTGATTCCACCTGTTTAATTAGTTGTTCTTGGCTTTCATTGGACTCTCAGGTGTTGCTTCTGCATGGTTGGAATGAAAGCCTGCACACACACATACACACACACACAGGCCCTTTCTGGGAAAAAGACTGGACACCTCTGTAGTAACCTCCATTCTATAGAAACCTCCACTCTTCTGGGGAGGTTTTCCACTGGATTTCACTGTGTCGCTGTGTTTTGCACTGAACGAGAAGGTCTGGGGTGCAGAGGGATTTCATTTTCGTCTCAAACATATTCAGAGGGATTGAGGTCAATCAGAGCTTTGTACAGGACACTTGAGTTCTTCCACTCGACCCACGTCTTGCTGAGACAGTTCTAGGATGGGTCCCATAGTTAAAATCTAAACACATACGACAAAGATACGATTATAATCTACGATTGTAATCTTTGTCGCAACTGTTCGGGGAAGAATCACATGACTCTTGGGTGTCCACATACTTTTGCCTATATATTGTATATAGAAGATTTTGTTTTGCTTTATGATTCCGGGAGCATTAGAAATTTAGCGTCAAGCAAACCCTATCACCACACAGTACGAATTATTGTGAATTAAAAACAAAAAAGAAAACTCGGCAGAAAAGTAGCATTTTAATCTCTGCCTCACTGAAGAAAATCTACTGTTATTAATGTGACATTTAAGTGTTATGGATGTTCCCGGCCTCAAACACACCTCCACATATTATAAGGAGTACATGGTTGAGTCGCTCACCTTTAAATCGCCAGAAATAGCCGTGCCGTTATTAAAAACACGACTTTGTTCAAACAGCTTGGTGCCTGAAAGTTTTTTGGAGTTGATAATAACTGATAAAACTTAGTTTGACAGTTAGACCAGATTTAAGTGGGCAAGATGTAAGTGTACTGTATTTTTATGGTGTTCACAAGTTATTTTCAAGTGTTCATTATATTTGAATCAGTTCATCCAGACGGACTTACAGTACATTGCACATTAAAGCAGTTGAGGGATATGACCTTGCTCAAGGGCCCAACTGAACGATTCGTTCTTTTTGAACGAATCTTTAATGTGACTAAAAAGAACGAGTAGTCTCGGAGAGTGATTAGTTCATTTTCTACTGGGCGCGCATGCACAAAGCATCGCAAAACCTCCGTCGGTTACGTACAGGAAACAGAAATGAGTCGTTACTTTTGAGTCTTTGGTCCGAGTCGTTCGTTCTTTTGTCACGTCACTCCCATAGACGCTATGCAGTGCAATAGGTTCAAAAGAACGAACGACTCGGACTAGAAGATATGATGGTGAGCTGCTCATTCTGTTTATCATAATATTTTCGTTACTGGACAGAACTAGAGCCAAAACTTGTGTATGTAGACATGTTGGGGGTCTGTTTATTGAAAATGTAAAATTTTATTTTATTTCTGGCCAAAAGAACAAAATGAACTAAATGACTCAAAAAAGGATTCGTTCATTTTGATGAACGAGATTCAAAGAACCGAGTCACTAAAATGATTCAAACTTCCCATCACTAGTTTAAACCTGGGACCGTCCAAACCATACTTCAATGCCTTAACCAACGAGCTACCCCTGCCCCTGGATCAAAGGCCAGCCATTTGATCTGATTCCACAGAAACAGCACAAATCACTGAAAAAAAACAATAGAATCTGACCCCAATAGAAAGGCACCAGAACACCCAGTGCACCACAGCCAGCCGTGCATTAGTCCTGAATGGCCAGGGGAACTCAAAACCTAGGTGGTTTAAATGTTATGACTGATTGTTATACCATTAATTCACTCATTCTACTATGTTTTTTCACTAGTAACAGTTGATTAACGGGTTATGTTACAGTATGATGTGATAAGATACTTTAGACCTTATGATAAGCCACGTGCAGTTTCTCTGTAACATGACAATGTGCGAAAATGAAAAGACTGGTGTCTCAAAAATTCCTGTTTGGACAGTGTGTTATTCTGCGTATACCACAGAAACTGACCAATGTTTAAGATTATTGATTTATTAATAAACTACATGTTGCACATTTTAATGTTTTGTAACTATGGAAGATGGTTGACATTGTCAGAGAGACAAGGTCTCCAGTTCCTGTTATCACTTACTGTAGGTCGTAGCTGCAATAAATCTAAATCTAATCTCAAAGGAATGTAGTGCAGCTTGTAATTTTGCCAAAACACTTGAAAGTGTAAACTGCTCTGTCCTGGAGACACCCACGCTGGGAAACGGTGCAAAGCAAGGTCAATCCTTTTGTTTTTCGGGTTTGAGATCAAAAGGTAAACATGATACATTAGATCAGATTTTATTCCCTGACATTTACATTCTAGACATGTTTACATCTTAGAAACCGGCACCTTTGGTGGCACCAAACTTCATTAGTAGATAAATAAAGTATTCGAACAGACAGACTTAAGGTAAATTAATTGAAATAACACTTTATAGTTGCTCGTATATATCTTTCTTGCACTAATTGCATCAAGCTGTCGACCCAATGACATCAACGAACTGTTCGAGTCTTGTTCTGCAGTTTCATCAACATCAGATTGATTGATGTTTGTTCTGAAGGATTTCTCCCTTCACTTTCTCTTCAGGAGGTAAAACTGTGGCTTAATTGGATTAAGGTCTGCTGATTGTCTCGGCAATGTGTTTTGGACCATGGTTTTCCTGGATGATAAACTTCCTGACAGTTAGATTGGATGCATTTCTCTAGGGGTGTAAATTGGCACCCATGTTTCTATAGACCTCTTTCAATAGATTGTAAGCTTGTTCCCAAACCCAAACCCAAAACATGACACTTCCTTCACCTTCACCATGCTTTTCACTATGTTTTTGATCATGAGAAGACCCATTCTGCCTCCCTACTTCGGCCTTTCTGTCAAGGTTAATGTCTCTTCCAGAACTTTTTTGGCTCGCTGTATTTCTTTGCAACATCCGATCAGGCCTTCCAAGTCTTCATACTGATGAGTGGTTTACATCTTGCACCTTGTGCCCTCTTCACCACTGCCTTCTCTGGAAGTGTCCTTCACAAGGTGAGTTGTCATACCTTCCCCTCAGGGGAGCACTATCAAACCTTTTCCACAAACATGAGCTCACAAACCCCAGTGATTACTCAGTGCTTCTATGATTGACGGCGGAGAGACCTTGGGAGCATGGCCAAAGTCCTCACTTGACTCCCAGACACAGCATCATCAGGAAATTGTAATCTCTTAATATACAAAGTTCTGCGTAAACGTCTTGAGCCACAACTCGTTTCTTCATATTTTGCTTCCAAAGAGCCAGACGTTCTTGTATTGAAGTAATGTAGTCTAGAGGAGCTAGAGGAATAGTTCTCCTGGCGTCCTGAAGGACTTTTTTGTCCTTTTTGTTAAGCCACACAGTGACCTGTGAATCATTCGCGCATTAAAAACGCACCCAACTTGGGTCATGAACCAGTGAGAAACAGGTGCAGGTGATGACGACAGATAATCAGAATCAGACCGGTGATTAGTATTCTGCTGATGCTGAGTGGTCGGAATAGACGAGAGGGGGAATGAGGTTGCTGCTAAGGTTGTTACATAAACCACAATTTTTTAATTGCGTCTTCGGGTACTGCAGTAAAACGTCTTCACATTTCTCTAATTTAGTCTCACTCTCACTCACTCATTCATCGTGTGTATCGTTTTATCCTGTATACGGGGTTGTGGGGGGCCTGGAGCCTATCCCAGGAGACTTAGGGCGTGAAGCGGGGTACACCCTGGACGCGGTGCCAATCCATGCACACTACAGGCAATTTCACACACTACAAGCAATTTGGGAACACCAAGTAACTTAATCGGCACGTCTTTGGTCTGTGGAAGGAAACTGGAGCACCCGGAGGAAACCCATCAAGCACGGGGAGAACATGCAAACTGCGTGCACACAGACCACAGACTCTGAGGTGGGAATCGAACCCGGACCCTGGTGGTGCAAGGAGTTGAGGAGTGTCTCAAGACTTTTGACCAGTACTGTACATGTGCATATTCTAAACATTGGACCATATGAGGTCATACGAATATCCAAGGATGCTGGATATACATGTACCTAACAGGTCCAACAAGGTACAATAGATGCATATGCAGGTTGTACATCAGTTCAGCCATAAAGCTGTACAGCTACATTTAATCAAAGCATTTTGACCAGAAACTTAAGTGTTTATGTTTATCAGTTTTAAAGACCAAGCTAGAGGTTTCGCGCTGTTTTGGCACGTCCCCTTCTCTCCTCCAAGCCCGGTGTTTTGAGTGACACAATGCCAGGACGGCATCTGGGCCTCCCTGTGATGACAGCAACAAACAAGCTTGATGAATTGGCTTCCCTTGTGAAGTGCTTCAGTAATTTGGCACCACAAAGAACCCATAATCATCACTGGCATTAGAACTTCATAGTCACAGTCTATATTTATACCAGGGGTTGTTTGGAAAACCTTACAGATTGCATTATGTTTGATGATAAGTGCACAAAAAGACTGCAAATTAGCCAGCCATCTGAATATCTGCGCTGATTAGACTGTGACCGCTGATATCGCTGTTTGTGTACAAAACTGTGTACGTGTGTGTGTGTGCGTATATGCGTGTTAATTTGAGTGGGCAATCTAGCGAGGCTTCCCTTCATCTTTATTACTAATTAAGTACAAGAACCATTTCTGTTTATCTGAAAAGAGTAGCTTGAAAACAATCTTCTCTGTCCGCATTAAAGAAATGCCAAATTTAGTTCTCTTTCCTACGTGCCTTGTGTTAATGTACGGCATTTCCCGTTGGTCGACGGCTGACGGTGTGTTAAAGTGTTAAACTTTAACGGTGAAGACTTTAACAAGAGCCTTTATTTCCAGCTGCGAAGGATTTCTCTCCGCCATCTCCACCCACGCCTGTCCACTTTAACGACGACGATATCCAAGACGACGAGATGCGGCGTGTTTTTGTATTTAATTATGCCATGAATCTCTGAGACAAGGTCGCCCGACAGCGGTGCTGATGCTGCCTGAGGGCTGGAGGGTTGTTACTAGGAGGCATCTGACAGATCTGAATGGCAGATGAAATAAAATTATTGATTCTTACTAATGGAGGAAAACGAGATGGTGCGACAAAAGACGATGAAGGACGCACCAGCAAGACGTTTGTTTCGACATCGAATAGCCACAAGTTGTTAGAACGATTCTGTCCTCCTTTTCAATCAGTAAACTCCAACCATTTTTTTCTTAATTAACTGACAGTCAGGAAAGGACAAGCAATCAAATCATCATGTTAGCTCCTAATGAGCTTCTATTGTACAGAGAGACCTTACGCTGTAGAGAGGATTAAATTGATTGAACACAACACAAGTACACGCTGAATTAAATTAAAACTATTTAATCATTGTTCTGAAGTGACATCATCATAAAATTCAACCGTTATTCTTATTATTATACTCACCTGTGCATGTGCACGCAGTGCAACGGCAAAAAATCAGAACATACAAGGTGTTCACATCGAACACCAAAATAAAGAAGAAGTGTTAACTTCGTGACTTTGATTGTGGCATGGATGGTGATAGCGAATGGTCCGGTTTGATTATTTCAGAAACTGAACACATCCAGGGATTTTCTCTGGAGTTCAACTATGATGGTGCGAAAAACAAAAAACACAGGGTGAGCATCAGTCCTGTCGGTGGAAAAGACACGCCAATGGACACAAGGTCATACTGGTTTGAGCTGACAGAAGACATATATACATAGTGAGCAGGAAAACGACAGACTCACCCAAACTAGACAGCAAGCATACAGTAACACCTGGTATTTTTCCAGCCTCTGATTGTTGCCTTCGTCTGGTTACTTTAAGGTTTGATGTCTTTCCCATCCTGAGATTCTTTTCTTCTCACTTATTTATACAACAGTTATATTAGGCGGAGTAATCTGATTGGACGAGAGACATTGCTCATGTGCTTATAATACACTGTAACAGCACTGGGATGTTTAACTCTATGTATCACTCTCTAAAATGGTAAATTACACTAACAATGGGTCGCAGCTTTGGTGAATGTTGGCCAGTATGTATGGCGGTACTGAGGAGAGAGCAGCTGCCTGCCAAAACCCATGTTCACGTATGCACTTCTAGCAGGAAAACACATTGTGTCATTTTTAAACAACACGCTGTCTCCTGAATAATTGCTTCAAAGTCATTCAAAGTCATTCAATTGGTGTTTTATTTTTTGCCTAAGGAGAGCTAGAAAGCTAACTAGTTTCTAACACAAGGCTGCATCTCAAATCCCTCTCTAACTCCTGATCAAGCGCACTACTTGGTATGTGGAACTGGGGATTGTACACCATAGTGCACTAGCTTTCCTTTTATGGATTTTAAGGATTCAACCTCAAAACCAGGATGTAAACGGAGCAGATATTTCTTTTCTTTTTCCCAGATTTTCTCCTTAATTTAGTCGTCTCCAATTCCTCCCTGCCACTAGGGGGCTCCCACATTAAGGCTACTACTATCACTCAATCGGGAAGGCCGAAGACTATCATGTGTTTCCTCCGACGTGACGCCACATGACGCCAGCTGACCGCCTCTTTTTCGAACTGCTCGAACGCGCACCGTCGGAGGGCAGCGCTATCCACCCCTTCCGCTTGCGTGAGCTCACGGACGCCCCTGATTGGCTGTAGAGCCGTGATTAAAGTGGGAGCACTAAGTACCTCTCATCCCTCCCCTCTGAGAGAGCTCGGCCAATCAGCTCTCTCTAGACCTCCGGCTGCGAGAGGTTACAGCATCACCCGGGAATCGAAATAGCGATCTCCGGATGATAGGGCGAGAACTTTATCACTGCGCCACCCGGAGGCGTCCGGAGCAGATATTCCAAAGTGGAATAAGTGAAAATATAAAGAGAAACTTATGAGATTTACAGGACTGTCCAACATCTTCATGGTTTATTCTGCTCACCGTTTGGCTACATACTGAATAAAGAATTTTAAATTCCTTTCACCCCTGTTAATTACGCTGTCTGGTGCCAGCTCTGCCAGTCGCGGTTTGTTAGTTCCACCAGTCGCGGAAGGATATGTGTTGCTGGGGCAAAATAACTGGTTAAATAAATAAACAAACAAATTATAATCCTTTGATAATAAATGGTTTGTGGAACCGTTATACAATATAAACGCAACATCACACTAGAGGGTGTGCTGTTGTGCTGAATATCACGTATCAGGTATGATGCCTTTAGCCCTTCAGGTTCCTTATGACCACATCGCAGCCGTGCTGATATTTCTCACAACAGCATTCCTTATCCTTATCATTCCTTATCCCTATTCAGGTCATTTTACGCTGATCGGTCTCATCATATTTTACAGGCCAGGTGTATAGTAGCTCAAATAAGCTCTCAAATATGTAAGCGGGGAAAAAAAAATCTTGTGATGTTTTTTGTTTTTCGCACCACCCTGAACACACTCTAGACACTGTTGTGTGTGACAATTCCAGAAGACTGGAAATTCTCATACCAGTCCATCTGGTTCAGAGAGATCACTTTTTTTTTTCATTCTGGAGTTTGATATAAGCATTTACTGAAGCTCTTGACATGTATCTGAATGATTTAATCCACTGTGCTGCTGCGACATGATTGGTTTATTAGATGACTGCATACATGAGCCAGTGTGTAGTGTTTCTTATTAAAGTAGATGATGAGAACGCATTTTTTGTTTTTGGCATTTATTAGAAACAGTTCTTTTTTGAAATCAGCGGTATTTCTTGGACTGAGGTTATATCTATAACATCCACTGGATTCACTCCTTGTTAAGTGATTGCCACTAAAGTAGAGCAGAGTGCTAACCATTTCAAGGACAAGCACTGGTAAACAGCTTTTGTTTGCAGACAGTGTTAAAGATCGACATACTCTATTTATTTCTTTACTCACTTGAGCACTGAGCATCATCCCAATAATAATAAAGATAATAATAATAATAATCCAGAAACACAGCAGGCACATTTTGGCATCTCCTATCAAACGCAGCCACCCTGCGACATCAGGGAACGCACCTAGCGAAGTTAAGGATTTATGTAAACACGTATCAGCATCAGCAGCCTCCACATTCATTATTTAGGACGGGATAAAAGGCTGGGCTGATGCTCGGCGCCGGCTGTGTCTGTCCAGAGACGGGACGGAGGCACGGAGGAACACTGCGAGAGCACAGATCACCGGGCTGAGCTGCCTTTTATTAGGAGGTGTTACTAAAATCTGTTTCATTTCTCGCAAGAAAGGAAAGTTTTCGAGATACGATCAGAGAAGAACAGACAGGACGTGGTTCGAGGTGATGTCCCGGTGAAGACACTCAGTGCTGGGATTAAGGGGAGCACTGCAATGCAACACTGCAGCTTTTATATAGAATGACATTTTTTTTTTCCCAATGCAAAATAAATCCCATTATTTAAGTGATGTAATGATTTATGATGATCACATGAGTGTGAAGGCAGGAGACGTGAGCGTCCAGAAGCTTCTAGAGGAAACGAAGGGGATGAGAAGATTCTTTTTCTTCTAGAAACTTCTGGCCTTCACTCCAAATGCCTCTGCATTCTTTTATTTATTATATTTTATTATTTATTTTGTATTTAGTGTTATTATTTTATTATTTATTACGTGTGTTCAATTAGTAGTGTTGTTCTTCTTTATTTTTAATGCAAATTTCTTGTCTGCATCTGTATATTAATATCTTCTTTATTTATATAATCTGTTTTCACTTCACTACCAAATGATAAATTGTAATATATAACTATATTATCATTATTTAATTTAGTGTAAAATTATAGCTGTGTTATGAGAAACAACTAGGGTTTATTATTCTAAGGAATACAGGTGTGATGTTAAGTGTGTCCTAATTATAAATTATTTATTTATTTGTTATAAATGTATTATTATCTTTATTATTATTATTATTATTATTATTATTATTAAATACATTTATATTTCTTTAATGATCAGACGTGCTGTGTTTCTGTTCCTACCTGCACGACACGGTCACTTCTATCTTTGTGGCGGGGACGCTGGTGTTAAGCGGGTCGAACTCCCCGATAGACGCCATCTCTCTCTCTCTCTCTCTCTCTCTCTCCGGAGGAAACTTTCACTACAATTCTTCTTATTAATCTGGGTTGTTGTTGTTGTTGTTGTTTTTATTTATTCGTCCCGAATCTCAGGTGCGACTTGAGAAACTCCCTCTCTCCTCATGACAGCTGTGTGCGGACTGGGACAGACCGGGGCGGAACACCGACAGCCCTCTCCGCCTCTCCTCCTCTCCGCCTCATAGCGGACAAACTCGGGCCGGAGTCCACGCGCTGCGCACCCAACTGGCGCGCGCTGAGGGCGAGCGCGCTGCGAGCTACAGAAGCCCCGCCCACCGAGGCTCTCCCCGCCGGTGTGGGAGTGACGTGGGCTGATCAGCCGTGTCAGGCGTGCGTGAGTTCTTTATCAGTCTAAGTCGTCATCATCATTATCATCATCATCATAAACTTAATTATCATCATCACCATCGTCAAAAGCATCATAATCAGTATCTTCCTCATCATCATCATCATCATCATCATCATCACCAACAGCACCTTTATTATCATCATCATCTCCATCAACATCATGAACATAATCATCATCATCGTCATCATCATCATCAGTATCTTCCTCCTCCTCTTCCTCCTCCTCCTCCTCATCATCATCATCACCCGCAGCACCTTTATTACCATCATCTCCATCATTATCATCATCAACATCATGAACATAATCAACATCTTCTTCATCATAAACATAATCATCACCAGCATCATCAACATCATCATTAGTATCTTCCTTATCATCATCATCATCATCATCATCACCAGCAGCATCATTATCATCAACAACATCATCATCATCATCATCAACAACATCATCATCAACATCATCGTCATCATCATCATAAACTTAATTATCATCATCACCATCGTCAAAAGCATCATAATCAGTATCTTCCTCATCATCATCATCACCAAGAGCACCTTTACTATCATCATAATCAACAACATCATGAACATAATCATCACCATCACCATCATCACCATCGTCGTCATCATCATAAGTATCTTCCTCCTCCTCATCATCATCATCACCAGCAGCACCTTTATTACCATCATCTCCATCATTATCATCATCAACATCATGAACGTCATCAACATCTTCTTCATCATAAACATAATCATCACCAGCATCATCAACATCATCATCAGTATCTTCCTCATAATCATCATCATCATTATCATCATCAACAACATCATGAACATAATCATCAACATCTTCCTCATCATTATTAGCAGTATCTTCCTCCTCGTCCTCCTTCTCATCATCACCAGCAGCACCTTTATTATCATCATCATCATCATCATCAACAACAACATAATGAACATAATCAACAACATCTTCCTCATCACAAACATAATCATCATTAGTATCTTCCTCATCATCATCAGCAGCAGCAACTTTATCATTATCATCATCATCTCCATCATAATCTCCATCATCATCGTCATCATCATCATCATCAACAACATCATGAACATAATCATCACCATCATCATCATCATCATCATTATCATCATCACCATCGTCGTCATCATCATCAGTAT
>QMIH01000004.1:1577709-1597817 GCA_003987875.1 Clarias batrachus | reverse complement strand
ATCATCATCATCATCAACTCCATCATCATCAACAACATCATGAACATAATCATCAACATCTTCCTCATCATAAACATAATCATCACCATCATCGTCATCATCATCATCATTAGCACTATCTTCCTCCTCATCCTCCTCCTCCTCCTCCTCCTCATCACCAGCAGCACCTTTATTATCATCAACAACAACATAATGAACATAATCATCAACTTCTTTCTCATCACAAACATCAGCAGCAGCAGCAGCACCTTTATCATTATCATCATCATCTCCATCATAATCTCCACCACCATCATCATCATCATCAACAAAATCATCAACATAATCATCAACATCTTCCTCATCATCATCATCATCCATAACATGAACATCATCATCATCATCATCAACATACAGTCAACATCTGGATCTTCCTCAGCATCAGCAGCAGCAGCAAAATCAGTATCTTCACCTTTAAATTCTTTATCACCAACATCATCATCATCATCATCATCAACAACATCAGGATCTTTCTGATCATAATTTTCAGCAGTACCACTATCATCATCATCATCATCATCATCATCATCATCAAGATCTTCCTCCTCCTCCTCATCATCAGTATCCTCACCTTCAAAATTATCCTCATCAGCAGCATCTTCTTCTTTTTCTATAAATTGATGGGAGAGGAGAAACATACTACTACTTAAACTATTAGTTGTCTCCTTGCACCTCCAGAGGGTTCGATTCCCACTCCAGGTCTGTGTGCGAGGAGTTTGCACGTTCTTCCATGCTTGGTTGGTTTCCTCCGGGTAATCCGGTTCCTCCCACAGTCCAAAATCCTTTGGTGTAGGCTCATTGGCATTTCCAAATTCCCAACAGCGTGTAAGTGTACTGTATGTGCTTAAGAGCATGCGGGTGCTTGTGCGTGTCCTACGATGGATTGACAACCCGTTCCTGGTGTCCCCCCCTCATGCCCCAAGTCTCCTGGGACAGGCTCCAAGCCTCCAGCAAACTCTGTACAGGATAAGCGGTATAGAAAATGAGCGAGTGAATGAGGGTGTGAGTATTATTAGAATTATATTATAACTGTTATTTCAAATGTTGATATACAGTAGGAACGTCTTCACAGAACAATAAGCATTTGAGACTTTCTTAGACTTTCATATTTGTATTCATATGTATTTTATTAAGCATTCAAATATACAAGCTTTATATTTGAATAAATAAACAGATTGTATTTCTGAATCCACCTATCCACCTGGAGTGACTTTAAGAGCACTTGTGACCAGGCAAAGCCAGCTATATTGGGTAGACTTGGCACAGGCAGGAGACAAATTAAAGGGAAAGACAATATAAAGTGTATTAAGGTGCTGCGCCACCACACGCTGCTCTGACACCTTTACTGATCCTTCTCATAAATCCTGCATGGTGGTGGAGTTTTGATGCTGAGCGAATGGGAGAGCTCTGTAACACGTCCTTTCCAAAAACTCCCATACTGTAGGTGCTCGATTGGGATGCGATCTGGTGAGTGTGAAGGCTAGACTGTAGCATAGGATGTACATCATTCTCATCCTCATCAAACCAGTCTGCAGTGACACATTGCTCTAAAGGAACGAGTGCAGCCACGCCCTCTTACACTGGCATGGGTGATGTAGTTGTGTTTCTTTATGTGATGGAGGAATCGTCTGTTCACGTCCTGCATTACCATTCAGTCTCCTGTACAACTGCTGCTTTCCTGTTTTCCCAGACGCTGAAAAATGTCCTTTCAGAGTAAATTTACGTCCTTGTTTTCTGACGTCTTTCCTGTTTATCTCAATCCAGATGACTCAACACCGAACCCTCTTTGAAATTCTCTCAGATCTTTCTCTCTTGCCATCTTTATTTAAAATCAAGGTTGTCTGGTGATGCTCAGTATTCAATTTCTTTTTTACATTACACGCACAGCCTTGTAGGAGATTAAACGCTTAATTTTATCATGCAGAACATCTGTCTCGATGCATCTGTACTCGTTACGCACTCATTTATTTAGGTTTTTATTAGGCTTTAATTAGTCACCCGTCTATAAGTGCAGTTAGGGAGCGCACACGCACTGATTGCAGCCCAGATGTTGCCATGCACAACTGTCTACTCTGTCCATCAGTCTCCAGTGCTGATCAGGTAATATTTCAGCGGTGGAGAAAGGTTCGTTTGGGATTTACGAAATAAAAGAAGCAATATGTATATTTTATGCATCATATAAATAACTAATCAGTCAAATAGGGGGAAACGTGATATCAGTGATTTTTGACCAAGACATGGCCAGACAAGCCGGTTTCAGAAAACACTGATCTCAAATAACCACTCGGCCAAAACATGGTATTGGTACTAAAAAGTGTCTCACCAAGGTGATAAAGTGAATTTTCAGATAGGATCATATAACACCATTTTTCATAATACTTAAGGCTTCTTATTTCATGATCCATGCTTTGTTCTTTTGCAAATATACATTACATACACATTTATATTTTTATCAGAGAAAAAGAAACACCTTTGCAAAATAGAATGTCACGCCCTTTTATGTCCGTAGCGTCTGGAACTATTTTGAATTCAAATCTTTCAACGATTTTAACTGTCATTCAGATGAAACTTAGAAAAGACATAAAGCTGAAAAGTGTATTATTTGAAAATGCCAAATTGTTAAGATATTGCAACATGAATTTGACATGGTTACGGACACTACACATTTTTTACTTTTTAATTTTAGCTTTTACAAAAAATAAATAAATAAATAAATAAATAAATAAATTTAAGCAACGATTTTTACAGGTCGTATGTTTCTAGACGCTTACACCAATTTTAGTATCAATACTCATAAAGATATGATTCATTCATAAAATCATCTCTCCAAAACGGCTGACGTTACAGTAGCACCTTGAAATGTTTAGAGAAGTAAGATCACTTCAGAAGCAGCTCCGGCACACAGGTTCTCTCTATTATATGATTAACATGTATATACAGTACATATATAAAATTTCTCTTTTTTTTTTCAAATCAGCACCAAAACTGTGTTTTTGCTGACTCTTTATAACCACGGTGAGCAGAAAACCATCTCAGAATACAAAACATCAAACTTTGAAGCTATAACCACAAAAATAAATAAATAAATAAATAAAACACTGGGTTTCACTCGTGGCAGCCAAAAACTGGAAACCGAAGCCAGAATGTCTCCTGGTCCTTTTCTGATCTTGTTTTTGAGAGTTTTTCTTCTATAAAGCATCTTATATCCCCAGCACTCAGTGGTCAGTGGAGGAATAGAGACAAAGGGAGAACAGGGAGCTCTAAAGGACTTCGCTTCCAACCACAACATGCTTCTCATATTGATCAACTCATACTTCCAGCCCTAGGAGAGATAAAGCTCCAGAATCAAGTGCATTCATGCTTCTGCCTCGCAGTTTAAAGCAGTAAGAACTGTGCATCATTACCATGTTAAAGGATTATTTTTATTTATTATACACTAGCTGAAATATAAAATTATGAGTTGTTTAAATATTTCATCTTCAGGGTCCGGGTTCGATTTCCGCTTCAGGGTTGTGTGCATGGAGTTTGTATGTTCTCCCCGTGCTTGGTGGGTTTCCTCCAACAGTCCAAAGACATGCAGATTAGCCTAACTGGAGTTCCCAAATTGCCTTGTGTGTGTGTGTGTGAGCCCTGCGATGGATTGGCACCCCATCCAGGGTGTATCCCATGTCGTGTCCTATCCTCTGGGATAGGTTCCAGGCCCTTGAGGTCCTGTACACAGAATAAAGCGCTATAGAATATGAGTGAGTGGGAAATAGTTTTAAGTCCAAACACATTACTCGCTCATTAAACTCAATAACAAGATAAGCATAAAAGTTTCACATTTTGGTCTACTTGTAATTTTACTACTTAAACTATGATATAAATATAAATCTAAAAATGGTGCATTTGTGTATTATAGTATTGCATTGCAGCTTTACTGGAAAAAGGGCATTGGTGGCTTAGGGGTAAGCTTTTCCCTGCCATGCAGAAGGGTTTGATTCCCAGCCAGTACCCCAAACCCAGACACTGGATGCAGGGCATCCTTAGTGCCAGTCCCAAGCTCAGATAAAAATAGGACACTTGAGTCAGGAAGGGCATCCAGAGGAAACCCTGTGCCAAGTGCTGATGTGCAATGTGCAGATAAAGTGCTCTGCTGTGGCGACCGTTTAACAGGAGCAGCCGAAACAAACAACAGCAACAGGCTAAGTGTCAAAATGGATGAGATTAATTTAAAAAAATTTTTTTTAATTAATTCATTACAATGTATGAAACTCATAATATTTTAGGGTTTAACACATACGTCAGCGCTTAGAAAAAGTTAACCTGTACTTCCTCCAAGACACACGAAGCCAGCTGCAGATTTCCGAACTACCCCTCATGCCCCGTCACTAAGCAGTGTTAACTCACTCAGAAAAATGATCACTCTTTGGCTAGACACATTCTCCAGATTGGCTAGTGTTGCTGTGATTACTACGAGAGACAACGAAATGCCCCTGCCCGCCAGAGAACATGGAGATTTTGACTCTCTCTGACTCCCAGCCACAGATGTTCAGATCATTAGGATCATCATCAAACGACGAATGCATTTCTGCTGCATTAGTAAAGAGCGCCGGGTTAAAAATGTTTCCAGCGATTACATTGATTAAGTCTGTTTTGGTAGGATGCAAATAATTTGGCACACCTGGATTTCTTCAGTTCCAAAAATTATAGTAAGTTTTTCATTTTTCCCCCAAGAGATGTCGGGTTCGGTTCACATCCGCACTCACTCAGTGCCCCTACAGCCTTTTACTGCCTATCAGATGCTCTGATGTACACAGTCAAGTAAAAGTACAAGTCTGTGCTTTAAAGGCAGCATGGGGTCGTAGTGGTTAGCACTGTAGCCTTGCACCGCAGGGTCTGTGTACAGTATATGGAGGTTGCATGTTCTCCCCGTGCTTGGTGGGTTTCCTCCTGGTACTCTGGTTTCCTCCCACAGTCTAAAGACATGTCGATTAGGCCAACTGGTGTTCCCAAATTGCCCATTGTGTGTGAATGCGTGTGAAAATATTGACTGGAGGTCCTACCATGGTTGTAAAAATGGGTCACCACTGGCCTCAGTATCTAGTTGGACTACAGAGATACTAAGAAACAGTTGAAAGTACCAGTTTTTAAGTTTTTTGTCAACTTGAAGTACATGCTCTAAAGTATACTTTGACTACTTATTACTGTATGTAACTTGTCATTTAACACCTTCTTATTTGCTAGGAAGTTTGACTGTCTAAGTATATAACAATATATACTTTGAGAAACAAACCTTATTCAAAAATATGAATTACATTTAGGCATTTGGCAGATGCCCTTATATAGAGTGACTTACATTTTTTTTGGTCTTATTATACATCTGGGCCGGTATTCATAAAGGTTCATAAGCCTAAAAGTTGCACCTTGTGACGAAATTTTAAGAAAATACTTAGAATTTTAAATTTAAGGTAAAATCCTAGTAAAGATAAAAATGATTCACGAAACATCTTAGCCCTAGAAACAGCTCCAAAGGTAAAAATTGTTAAGAGTAGAGAGGAGGACTTTTAAGAGGTTTAAGAGTTTCTATAGCACGAAATGGCGGGAAGACGAAATATTCTCCTGGGCCCGTATTCACAAAGCTTCTTAAACCTTAAAGTTGTTCCTAGTGATGAAATTCTAAGAAAATTCTTAGAATGATGACATTTTCTTAGAATTTCCCCTTAAATTTAGGACTAAATCTTAGTAAAGATAAAAATGATTCATGAAACATTTTAGCCCTAAAAAAAAAGCTCAAAATTGTTAAGAGTAGAAAGGAGGACTTTTAAGAGGCTTAAGAGTTTTTATGGAGGAAAAATGGCGGAAAGGAGAAATATTCTCCAAATACTGAACGCAAAACTAAAAGTAAACAGTGCTCTTCTGACCAATTTGGTTTTCTTGTTGTTTTACTTCCTTTCATCTCTCTTGGATTGTTGGCTACACACCATTCAAAAGTGCAATAGATTGTCCTGCAATCATTGGTGAAAGAAAAATGACCAATGATTTTCTCCCATCAATCTGAAACAGATTACAAGTGATAAAATCAGTGCGGTAAATAAATGTAAGAACTGAAATATAGTAATTACTGTGTGGAAATTGGTTGCTTCGAAAGTAGACACATTTTCAACATTCGGCTGTTTTTCACTGTATATTCTATTTTCACAAAGAGTGCATTTCAAGACCTTAACAGAGGTCAGAAGTTATTTTATATTAACCAATCACAGTCCTTGAATTGCTGCACCATCCCTAGAAACGGGGTCGACCACACCTCCACATTAAGATAAAGGTTTTTGTACTTTCCTTACTAAGAGTTGCTCTGAGAAGTTCCCTAAATCACTTTTAGTCTGAGACTCCCAGCTAGGACTTTTTAAGCTAAGATAGGAGCTCTCTGAGAGGATTCTAAGAAGCTTTGTGAATATGGGCCCTGAGCAGTTGAGTGTTTAGGGCCCAAAAGGGGTAATCATGGGATTTAAACCTGGGACCTTCCGAACCGTAGTCCAATGTTTTAACCACTGAGCCACCCCTGACCCCTGACATCATGACTCTTTTTTTGAAGTTTGTGTCATTTTTCTGTAAGGGCTACACTTTCCAACGTGCTCATTCTGCCTCCTAAAACAGGCGGAAATTGAAATTCTCAGAGGAAGCAGTGAGAAAACGGACGGGGGGAGAAGGTGTAAGACATGCAATTACGCTTGCTGGATGCCTTTTCCACACGGTTCAGTGTCTTTACGGTTCCCGAGGTGATAACGCCGCTATAAGGCTTAAGTGAGCCCTTCCTCCAGGCGGCTTTAATCGTCCTGGGGATGAGACGCTCTTTTCACTTCCCCGTCACACAGCGCAGGGAAAGGATGAGGGGGCGAAGAAAGGAATTGGAAGACTCATTACACCTGAATACAAAAGACTGCCAGCGTCCTCTTGTCCTTGACATGTCAATGCAGCCAGCATGGAGAACAGCGAGGTGCACAATAGCTTATGCTGAATCTCAGGTGCACCAGAGATGCGTTTAACACAAGCAGTGTTTGAAAGCTGAGATAAAGTAACGCTTATAAAGAAAACGTACAGATTTGGATTGAAAAAAAAAAAAGGAACTGGTACACTATATGCATTTTAGGACCAAGATCATCCTCCTTACCAAAGACAGGTTCGCTATCTGGAGCACATCTAACAAAATACATAGTGTCCAATTAATCATCATACAAACTGCGTTCCTTAACATGACAGGCCATGATTCTATAGGAAACTAATAAACCCATGATTAGCCATGATTTTCCTATAATAGAACATCCTTCAAAAAAGACATCTTAGCAAGTGAAAACAGTTGATAGAACATCCCGGCTCACAAATTTTTACTTTAAGGACCGAAATTTTGCAAGAAATTTCACACGGCATACAAAGCATTTTCAACATACGAGTGAACAAAACGAGCCGAACCGAATGCAGGCTAAGTTGCGCGTCCATCCAGGAACCGTTCAGAACTTCTTTGCACCAAGCGAAGCGAGTTTACATACTTCACCCGTCAATACAGGCTTTTTGCATTTTGTGCAACATTTACTGAATACACATGGGACCCAAGAATGTTAGCAAGGACGGTAGCAAGACGATAGCTGAGCCACTTTCAGTTTTGGTTTTAAAGCAGCCGGTRCCAAGAGGAATCATAAATTAAGGTTAAGTGAGGTTTAATGTCTATTTATTTATTTTATATTTTACTTCATTTACAGGTCTTTTCTAAAAGTTTGGATTGTTTTTATATGAAAAAAATATTATTGCTTTGGAAATTGGTAATATTTTTGAGTGGCTGGAACGAATTATCTGCATTTACATTATTTCCTATGGGAACATGCGTCTCACAATACAAATGACACCTTAAGAACTCACGTCCTGAACAGATTAAATTTGTATGCCAAGGTTTTGCTGTACCCTCAAACTCGTACTGTTATTGGCAGATAATTTTGCTTCTTTTTAGAAATGAATGATTGAAATTAGCAAAATAATATAGCAACAGAACAAAAAAAAATTTAAAGATTAAAAATGGTGAAATAGACTGTATCTTAGTGAGTAAAAATATCTTTAATCTAATGTGATTATTTAGCCTACTTCTAAACATGCTGCACTAAATTTATAAGCATAATTTTCGTATTTTGCTGAATCTTGCTAATTTATATAAACATTTATTTCTAAGAATAAGTACAATTATCCGCCAATAAAACAAGAAAATTATGCTTTAAAGATTAGTATAAATATGTATTTATACTAAATATAGGCTTTAAACATTTTAACATCTGATACGCTGGACTGCATGAGATACAAGCATGTTTACATCTCATTAAACTGCGTGTAATCTCTCCTTTTCCTTAGTGAGTGCGAAGGATCAGAGAAACAACATTTTTTATTCATCACTCGCTGCTCTAGGTTACGATTAACACTCAGGTCACACCATGTAGCTCAGAATTTGCTCTAAGCTATAAATTATGTTCAGACATGTTTAACAGTGTTATGTTTAACAGTAGGTAAAGTGTTTATTACAAAGTTCCAAGAGGAACCTTTTAGAGTTCTTTAAAAGAACTCGGTGTACAAGAGCTACACACTTTGACCCTAATACTAATACATTTAGGCATTTGGCAGACACCAAGGGTTCCCAGAGTTATGGTCCTCGCTCAAATGCCCAAACAGGGACAACTTGGTGGTGGTGGGATTTGAACCTTTTTAGCTTAAAAAAAAAAAAGGTTTAATGTGGGAACCATCCAGGACAAGAACCTTCCAGAAAGGGTTCCAAGCAGAACCGCTTCAGGAAGCCAGTTACTGAACTTGACAGAACATAAACCTAGCTAAAATGACAAACAGCGAGCAATCTCGCATGAATAAAGCATCCTCGTCATTTCATTCAGACTGGCACTCAAGTCAAGGACACGGACATCCATGTTGTTTAATAGAAGAAGAAGAAGAAAAAGAAGAAAATACTCCTGCAAGTGATCTTTTTACATTATTATCAAGGTTACTCACAAGCTCAAAAGAATGCCATAAAAATGAAACATGCCTGCCTCATTGAAACAACATTTACAAGCAAAACAAAAACCGAAGGAGGCGAGGAAGGCAACAGGCTGTGCACAGAAGAGGCAATGTAGAGTCCTATCACCATGCATTGTATGACTGGGAAGTGAGCGGTGTGTTAGTTTATCGGCTTTATGAAGCCTAAGCATCTTCAAGCATATGAGGGGTGTTCGAGTCAAACCAGGACTTGTGATGAACTTTACTGTGAATGAAGGCGTAAAACCGTTTCAAGCACAGTACCGTGATGAGACTCTTATTTGAATGATGCAAATGTTAAAAAAAAAAAAGTTCCTGTGAAACACTAATGAAATGCTGGGATAAGTGTAGCAGGATATGATATAATAGAGACATAAAAGTAGATTTTACTCTCACTGATTTTAGTCTTTCTGTTTTTTCTTTTAAAAAAAAAGTCCTGGTTTGACATGAACGCTCCTCGCGTATTCTGTGTAAATACCTCACAGATAGAATGCGTCCTGTCTGTAAAATAAATTAGGATTCAACGTAATTGCAGTTTAGATTGAGCACAGTATGAAAGTCATTTTGATTGACTACGACGTCCTCGTTTGCACACCGCAGCGCCCTCTGCTGATAGGGAGAGGCTTCACACGCCGTCACGGCTCTCCCACTGGTGACTGTGTTTCCGGATGAAGGACAGAACTTGGTCTTTGGAGAGCTTCTGGGGATCGATGCGGTTCTGGGAGTCGTGAACTCTGACCCCTTCCTCCCAGGCCCAAAACAATCTTTCATGGTGGCAGACGCTGAAAGAAAAAAGAAAAAAGTGAAGAGGAAAAAATATAAAAAGTTGAAAAGCTGGAATCCGACTGACATGGTGCACTTTCTGAAAAAAGTGCTCACAAGAGGTTTTACCTACTCTGAGTAAAAATAAAAAAATGTAATCCACATATAACTAGATGCTTTAAGGTTTGCTTATGCAAGAATCAGAACAGTGAGAGAGTTAGACTATTGTCTACTATTGTATTTTATATTCTGTGTAATGAACTAAAATCATTTAGACTACTTTTAAATGATGCAAAGCATTTTTAAACATGATCATAAATTTTCTTAAACAGCATTTTAAAGTCTAGATTCACGTCATCCCCATATTTAGCGATATAGCACTTAAAACAGGTAGCGTTTATATCGCTAGCATCCAAAACACAGTATTGGTGCTGATTTTATTTATTTATTTATTTTAAATGCAAGTTATACATATAATACAGAAACGTGTGTGTCAAAAAAGCTGCTTCTGGGGTTTATGCAACATGGAAGTGACCGATCTTGCTTTCGTAAAGATTGCTAACTTCAGCCATTTTGGAGAGATGGTTTTAGATGTGCCCCAAAATGGCCATTTTTATACTGTCTTGCTTCAAACAGTAATGATTAAAATCCAAATTATTCCTATTTCTTCATGAGTACTGATATCAAATTGGTGTAAACTTCTGGAAGCATATGAACTGAAAAAAAAATGTTGCTTAAATTGTTTTATTTGGTTAAAGCTTACAAAGCAAAAAATCTGTAGTGTCCATAACCATGTCAAATTTATGTTGCTGTATCATAACAATTTTGCATTTTAGAATAACAAACTTTTTCAGGTTCATGTCTTTTCATGTGAAATCTAAATTGGCCAAGTTTCATCTGAATGACGATTAAGATCATTGAAGGATCTGAATTCCAAAAAGTTACAGACATTACGGACATAAAAGTGCAAGAAATTGTAATCAGCAAATGTGTTTCTTTTTATTTGATAAAATAAATGTGTATGCGCGCGCACACACAAAAAAAAACGAAGCATGGATCGGGAGATAAAAAGCATAAAGTATTATGAAAAATGTTATAATGTTATATGATCCTACCTACAAATTCACGTTTTCACCTAGGTCAGACACTTTTTAACATTAATACCATGGATGCAAATATGGCGACGATGTGAATTAATGTAAGAAAGAGTGTGTGGAAGAGTGAGACGGATCGGACGAAGAGTTCAAGGCAGAGAACAAGTCAAGAGAAGATCGGGGGAGGAATCATTAGACGTGTTAAGGAAGGCTGATCTGAAAAATTGGCTTTAAGAGGATCGGGAAGATGAGTGAGAAAGAGAACTACAGCTGGCTGTAATGTAACCTACTGGATTCCGACCGCCGTTAAACCACGAAGAAGAACAAACAGAAGTAGTTAAAACTAAGAGCTGAAGAAAATTTGGTTAGATGCTATCCACTAAGCTTGGCGTTTGTAAGAGCTAAAGATTGCTACACTTTGTTAGCCTTTAGTGGATAGTCACTAACCCCTAACCTAGGTTTATTTACTGTAACCTTAAAAAATGTTTGGTTTGAAGAACAGCAGAGCTGGTGTGTGAGGTCACAGTAAGGGGGAAACCCCATCTAAATATGACTAAACAGTTAATTTTGCATAATAGATCATCTTTAAAGCAGGTATATGATTTGATTTAATGTGATTAGGCTTATGTCCATTTTACTAGAGCATGTAAATCTCAACCATAGTGAAGCACATTTATTGGCCGTACGCTGGTATCGGCCCATCTGCATACAAAATGATGTTCATCGATAGTTCATTTGTATTCGACTCAGACAAGAGCTGCAGTTTTGGGATATATCCAATAGGTGGAGGTATAACACCTACAAAAACAGCAAGGGTGAAAAACATGCTCGGAAAATCGTCTGAACTACAGTACACCGTCTCAGAGAAAGGTCGGCACTGTGCCGTTAGTAAAACATGCAACAGTGACATTACAAGAGGAGGCACAACAAGCAAGGTGTTTATGTTTTCTAATCACATTTACATTTCACAAAAAGATTTGCGTTGGGCTACGCAAGTACCGAAACTCTTCGTATTGAGTAGGACTCAGTAGGAAGCTAAAGGGCTTTTAAAGCAGCTATGTTTCATTTACAAAATATAATCGTGGAAATATTGTTTCATAAATCTGAAAGACTGAATTCGTGCTCTTTTAAATATATTTATAAAGGGCTTAAAAAAAACACTTCAGCTGTTTTTTTTTTTTAAAGAAGAGAATAAATAACAACAACAACAACAACAAAAAAACACTGATATCAGCCAAATTATTATGTTCAATATTGGTATTGGTCCGGAATGTCATAATCAGGGCATCCCTAATCAAATATGCTGATTAAAATGTGACTGTGTAAGGCAGTCACGTTTAACCAGCAAAGTTTTAGACGGATTTTGACTCCCATGATTGCTGAATAAATTCCTTACACAACATGTTTGCAGGAAGAGAGCCAAGTCGAGATTAAAAAGTTAATAATAGTTTTTAAAAAAGTACGGAATTTGGGTGAAATAAAGGGTGATTTAAAAATATTGTGCACATTACCGTAAAAAACACTACACCTGTCAGGAAAACACTATAACATTATAAGAAAAAGGATAGGTTACTATTTTTAGCCTGTATAATGTAACTTCATTGCTTTAAAAAGAGTCTCAATTCAACAAAAAGAAAAGAACACTGCTAAAAAAAACTGCTATCCATTAGATATTATTTCACAGACCACCACACACACACACACACACACACACACACACACACACACACACACACACACACACACACAGTACATCCTACCTGAGAGCAGAGATATGACACCTAAACCTACAGTGCTATTAAAATCTGTAGTGCAGGTTTTGAAACATACTCAAAAGGTGCTATGGCGCTCTGATCCATGACGTAGGTGGACTGTTTTGTCTGTTTATTATAAAAGAATTTCATCTTCGAGCTCTTACTGAACGCCATCGTCCACGGGTCTGAAATAAAACACATTTAAAAACGTAAAAAAAGTTACACTTATACACTGAATCCCAATCCTGAAAGTCCACAGAACCTCTCCCGCTCCTCTCACCTCTGACCGTTTTGATGATGTAAAGGCCGCTGGGCAGGAAGTGGCGATCGTCTCGGCCCGTGTAGGATAGCCGCGGCATTCCGCCTGAGCTCTTGGTGACCTTCATTTCCAATCTGAAAATGAACACCAAACCTGCATCACACTCTGAAGGTTACGGAGAAGACAAGGACACCAGCTCGCAGAAATACTCACCTTAGGAAGATCTTGTCCATCTCCTCCAAACGATACACCTCTTTTACTCTGGAAAACATCAAGAGATATTTAGAAACATACAATGTTGAGGGAGATTCTTTATATATATATAAAAAACACACTAAATACTCCCCAACTTATAAACAAGTTCTGTTCCGGGAGCACATTCGTAAGCTGGATTTGTTCTTAAGTCAGACAAAGTGAGTTTTATTCGCCTTTGACACAAATATATAATGTAAAGCATACCAATCCACTCGACTAAATCTGTCCGATTTCCCCATACTGCCATCATGTGGCCAAAAACCATAATCACACCTAAGGAAATGATTCTCACGCACATGTAACAGTGTCGCCTGTGAGCCTTTAAAGCACTAGGGGACCCCGTAGTGTTTTCCACTGTATTGGAACTAATAAATGAACAGTTTGTTGATGATTTTCCGAAATTAGGATTATTCACCATCAGGACGGCTTTACAAGGAAGCCATTCTCTATCATCGAGCTCCCCGACTGATTAAGCCGACTCATTCCTCCCGCACAGTGAAAATATTGTATAGAAATGGAAATATTGGTATCTGGTGCACTGCAGTGTCTATTTGTTGTACATTACACATGAGCTACTTCCATGATTGAACCGAAAATAGAACCGAGGTTTGATCGTTTCTTCGGGAAAACAAAAAAAGTTAGGGACTAACCTGTAATAATTTAGATCCTGGGATGCTGAAACAGGCAGATATTTTTGTTGGGGTTTTTTGATATTTGTTTTGGTTATATGTTTTTTCATAATTACTTGCACATTTTTGCACATGTAGTAGAGTTTTTTTTATACAATTGTTTGTTTCGATAAAAGTTGTAAAAGTGTAAATAAATGCCATTTTGAATAGTAATCTAACGCATAATGCAAACAAAACTGAATTTTTGCAGAGATATAGAATATTTTCATTGTTATGGAATTTCTTTTTTACATAATTTTTACATTTTTTATTTTTTTTGTAACGGAATGATCAACAATCTGCAAAAAACAATCATATCAAATACCATAACATCATTCCTAATACAAATTTTTACGGCTTACCGTATAGGGTTCATGTCGGGCCGACTGGGTTTAGACACAGCTTTCACAAACTTCTCAGCCATCTGAATTCTGGACACAAATACAAATAAATAACAAGGAAAGCAGAAAACATATACATTAAGATACAGCACAATTTTGACTACATGATGTAGTTTAAACAAAAACTTAAACTATATAACAAATACATTAGGTGGCCTGGGAAAACTCTTTACAGGTTAAAGCATTTCCTACCGTAGACAGTAAAAAAACAAAACAAAAAAAACACTTCAAATATGATTTTTACAGAGCCATTAAAGGGACATAGGTGAGTGAAAAAAATTGTTGAAGGAAAAAAAATTCAGAGTCAACTTTTGTGAGATCTCGCAAAACATGCCTTGAGCCCCAAAACCCATTTCCCAAGTTTTTTTTTTTTTATTTGCGTCCGGTTTATTTTTTGCTTCCTCAGATTTGTTTTTCAAAATTTTTTCCACCCATGTGCCATGTACCATTTCCTCCCACCCCCCCCCTTCAGATTTTTTTCCCACCCATGTCTTTAAAGTAAAAGTACAGAATTTTTAACACTGCCTACACAGGTTATAACTCATTTAAGGTGAAAGAGGAGCAGTTTACTGTGAATGCTGTGAGCAGCCAAGTTTTTTAGATGTAACTTGAGGAATTCTGTTAAAGAGACCCCTAATATGCTATTCAAATAAAATTTAAATGATTTTATATACAGTGGAACCTTGGATTACAAGCATAATTCGTTCCAGGGCTTGTATTCCAAAACACTAGTTATCCAAATCAAATTTTCCCATAAGAAATAATGAAAACTCAAATTATTCTTTCCACAGTCCAAAAGAATAAATACATAAAAATTATTAATATATATAAACTAAAAATAAAACAAATTAACTTGCACTTTTACTTTAAAAAAAAAAAAATTAAAATAAATCCCGACAGATAAGTCTTTCAAATTATGCGTGCAGGCGCCGTGTGTGTACGCGCGCACATTACACACACATATTAACGGAAAAACTGTTTTATCGGAAAAAATTGCAAGGAACATCACTAATGAGCACATATTAACGGAATTACTGCTGTAAAGTAAAAAAAATGAACCAGCTGAGAAGGAGACGGGGGTGGGGTGTAACGGCGAGGGAAAGAGACAGTGTGTGTGTGTCGGTGGCAAATTACGCGCGCACACACACACACACACACACACACACCCACACACACACATAAGACTAAGGACACGCTCAAACACAGAGGGAGATGTTGATTATACCAGTGAGAGACACGCACCAAGACCCAGCAGGGGAGACGATTACCAACAATTCCGCAGCACAAGAGAGAGGAAAAACCATTGGCTCAGTTGTGATCATGTGATGCTCAAAACAAGAAGAGCATGAGTGATAATAAACCATAAACACTCGTACTCGTAAGACGGCACTCATAAACCAAGACTTGCTCGTTTTTCAAGTAAAATGTATTAAAATATTTTGCTCGTCTTGCGGAACACTCACAAACCGCGTTACTCGCAATCCAAGGTTCCACTGTGTATATATCGTTTTTTTTTTTACAGTAACACTATTTGTTAAACTGGGTCATAAAACAGCAAAGCCAATATAAAAGCCAATTTATTTATTTGTTTATAAATGCTTATTAAGAACATTGTGTTTTGCTGATCAGGATTTCACAGACTTTTGCCCATACAGTACATTTAATCTCTCAAATGTTACGCATGTCTGATGTGAAAACAGACCTCTGGTTAAAGTGCTGCTCTCTGACATCAGTGCCGTTGAGAATCAGAGCATCGAGGACATGAACGGCGTTGATCCTACGCTGGGCTTTACCCTGTGAACACAACACACCTCATCACTGCACGAATGCAAGAGTGTCAACCCGAGGTAAGGTACTGGGAAGAAATAACAAACTTCAGCTTTTGTCTTTTTGTTACTAGACAAGTGAGGTTAATGTTAAAAGTCTTTAAAATGTTCTGGAAACAGGTTTTGTTCAAACTGACACCATAATGAGGCAACTGAACTGATACAAGCTGAAGTTACACTCTTAACAGAATTTTGTTTTAGGCACTGGATACAACTTACACAAATCTGTTTGGATCAGTAATCTGTACACATTCAGCATACATGTATCTCTAACAGGAATCACTCAGCGTGGATGAAAAGCTTCCCCATAGTGCCCCGAGAGATCTCACCTCTCCCTTCAGCTCCTGCACGATCTCCACACTCAGCAGAGTATCTCTGGGCAGCTCCAGTTTAAAGCCCTCCAGCTTCTTCCAGCGCACGGGAGATTTGCCATCCCATGTGTAGATCTGGGACTTCTACATAGACACACACACAGACATTTCGCTAGGGGTGTAAAAGAATGTAAAGACATTATATCATACAGAAATAGAAAGAATAGATGAGGCTCTAAAGCTCATGGGTAAAATGAAAAAATGACTTTGTATTGCAGCGCTGTGTGACACGTTCAGAGCATGTTTGGTCGGGAATTTTTACACTAGGCTAGTAGGTTAAAAAGAGAAAACTAAAAAAAAAAAAAAAAGAGAAAAAAAAGGAAAAAGTAGAACCTGTCCAATGCACATATCTCTGGCAGACAATTTCTGTATGAACTGGAGTGATGTATCGTAGCTGAGGTTGACATTTCTACTTCCAGGGTTTTCAAGTCATTCAAAAGTTTCTAAACCCCACTTGTGTTTTTTTTTCTTTCTCAATTTTAATACTTTTTAATTATCATTAATTGTACTCGCTAGTGCAATTCATTCTCGCAGAGAAACCCTTCTTTTCTGGGGGTCGTACAAGCATTTCTGCACATCATACTGTGTATGGCTGTGTGTGTGAGAAATAAAATTTGAATCTGAAATATAACGGAAAGCCTTCCCCAAAAGCATGAAGCCTCTTTTAACGAGTACATATGAGAATGATCGTTAGATGTGCATAAACCTGTATTTATTACATACAGTCAAACCAGTCAAACATTTGGACACAACTGATTTTAGTTTTTTTTTTCCTACATTGAAATTTTTTTTAAATACTAAAGGCGTCCAAAATATAAAATAATCTCCTTTGAACAGTTGATATTAAGATGTATCTGCTACTTCTGCTCTGTAAAGCTTCATAACAGTCCTAATCTGAGGTGTAATTTGTTAATTGGTGATTTCTGAGGTAAGTTTTGGTCTTCTTGAGAGCCAGTTTCATCATGGTGCCTGATGGGTTTTTTCAAACACACCTGATAATACTGTTCTTGCACAAACTATTCCAGAAAGGCTGACCTCTGCGTCTTAAAATAACAACTGACTTGAAGTTACGACTTAATTACCTAAAGCCATGTGTGTTATTTCATAGTTTGGGAAAAATCCAGGATTCTTCTAGAACGTAGAAAATGAATCCAAACTTTATTTCACAACCAATCTCACCCCGAGCCCAAGGAGAAAAATCTGTTCTCCTCCTCCAACGATGCACCGGTGGTCCAACACGTGCTCCAGTTTGTCCAGAGTGGTGAGGTTGAGGGCTGTGGGCCGTGAGTTAAAGCGTTCGACGTCTGATCTCTAAAAAACACACACACACATTTCTCTGTCATGAGGTAAAATAGAAATGTCAACATAGTAGCTCTATGTACTGAGGAAATAAGGAAACTTGGGCCACAAAAAAAATTTAAGTGTCCAGACTAACCATTGAAAAATAATGTATTGGTCCTGATCGTGTGCTGGTTGTGCGCCAACACACAACAGCAATCTTCAGCTAGTTGTTAGAACAAATGACAGCCTAATGTGCAACACGTTACACAAAAAAATAATGTATTTCGTTGCCTTGGATGTAAAACCGCACTGTGTTATTCGAGAACGCTGGAATTCCCCACCCAATACAACAAACACTGAGCTTCATAGTGAAAAATAAATTATATTGTTTTTACAAACAGCTTACATTCATCAACTCAAGACTCAGACTACATATTACTGGACTGGACTATAAGTTAACTTAAGCCTTTATTTGTCACATGTACATTACAGCACAGTGAACATCCCAGCGTAACTGGGGTCAGAGTACAGGGTCAGCCATGATGTAGCGCCCCTGGAGCAGTTAGGGTTAAGGGCCTCGCTCAAGGGCCCAACAGTGGCAAGCTGGTGGAGCTGGGAATCGAACTGCCGATATTCCGATCAGTAACTCAGTGCCATAACCCTCTGAGCCACCACTGCCCTTATAATCTAAACCTAATCTGGTATCTAAAGGAAAATAAATAAATACACTGTGAAGACTGACGTTTACGAGCTCATAGAACTTGGATTTGGGGTCCGAAGAAGACGGCGTTACTCTGACTTGATCCGGAATCTGCAGAGAGAAACAGAAAATCCAGATAACTATTAGTATTGGATGAATGAATGAATGAATAAATAAATAAATATGGGTGAATTATTGAAAAGAAAATACTACTAAATATGTAAATAAAAATATTTTTACATGTGATACATTTTTTCTTTTAATGGATTAACGGACAGAAAAAAATAAAACTATGGGTGTAAAAATAAATATGTAATTTAATTAATAAGCAAATAAAATAAATAAATAAACAAATAAATAATAAAAAATCTAAGGCACAAGTATATAACTTTATTATTACATTATTTAAATGTTGTATTTTATGTCTGAAAATCTTTTAAACACTGAGAGGCCCTCATTTAAAAGCTATTGTCAGTTTTTTTTTCTGTGTGTGTGTGTGTGTGTGCGCGTTTGTTTTCATAATTCCATACCCCCCATAGTCTGAGACACTCCTTGCGGACATCAGCTTGCCTCGGCTCAGACAGCGTCCTGTTCCAAGACAGCAAATTTCATATTAAACAAATATGTACACACACAAAGCAAAGTCAACATAAACAAAAGAAAAAGAAAAACATCAGAGGAATGAAGAACGTGTGACTTACGTGTCTCTCACATAGGCATGGATTTTAGCGAGAGCTTTGATCTGCACAGCACAATGACTGCAAGACAGAAACAAAGAGATCGACTTTTATCCCTCATTACCTCCTGGAGTTCTTCCTTCTTCATTTCGTTGGCTCTATTGTGCACTATTACGGTACCAGAAACCTGAGAAGTCATGCAACTACAATATATGACCAAACGTTTATTAACCTATTGTACTGTATTTTCACATCTTCATGAAGCTGATGCAGCACCCTATACATCTGTGTGTTTCTAAATTTATGTCAGAGTTCCACAAACTTTTAGCCATATAGTGCGTGTGTGTGTGGCTGTCTGAGGTAAACGGGTTAGGTAACCTTAACCCTAGGATGTCCTACCTCTCGTTGGAGTCCACCATGTACTGGTAGAAGTCTGTGTCTCCTTTGATGATCTCCAGAGGCACCACTTCTGTGACGTCCCTCTCCGAGTTCCTGAGGTGGTTCAGCTTCAGGTTCACCTTGAACAGGTAATCCCTGACTGCATCAGAGCCTGGCTTCAGACTCTTACACACCACGTACCTACACACACACACACACACACACACACACACACACACACACACACACACACAAAGTATGATGTACAGACTGATAGCGAATCAGGCTCTACGTAGCACACTGAAGCAAAGGATCAAGGCCAGTTATGAGTATCCCAAAATCTAAAAAAAAAAAATCACTAAAACAAATAACTGCATGTAAATAAATAAAAACAGCACTACAGGTAAACAAACCAACTGTTATGGGTAAAAAAAACATTACTGTGCATACTGTAAATAATAAAAAAAAAGTTTAATAAGCGAACAAATAGATGAATAAATAAATACTATGAGTGAAAAAATATAGAATAAACTAAAAATATTGTAAATAACTATGTAAATAAATAAATAAATATTAAACAAATAATAAAAAATTATATAAT
>QMIH01000004.1:1567387-1577668 GCA_003987875.1 Clarias batrachus | reverse complement strand
TATATATATATATATATCTCAAATGAATAGGCAAAATTACCAGATAATTAAATAAATAATATAAATAAATAAATAAACCTGTAGGTAAATAAAGCCATATCAAAATAAATGTATAATTTAATTAATTTATAAACAAATAAATATACACCATAAAAGTAAATAATAAGAAAAGGATTCAATACTTAAATAAATAAAAGGAAAATAACAAAAAAATACATAACAAAAAAAAAGTTTTATTTAAAAACAAAATTATATGTTGTGTTAAATATAAAAACATTAATAAGGGTGAATAAACAAAACTATTATTATTTTAAAATAATAAAGTAAAAATACTACCAGACAAACTATTGGCAAAAATAAATAAATAAATAACAAAAAAATTATGCTTATGCAAATAAATGCATGAACACATACTAGATGGTAAAAACTAAAAACTGAATAAATAAACAATCTAATTATAATTGAACCAAAAAAAAAAAAAAAATTAACTAACCTAAAAAAGTCTTTCTATGGGTGAATAAATAAAAACTATTCTGATGTAATGTTTAAAGATACGGTGATGTCTTTTTTATTATTGTTGCTCAGGGAAACACACACACACACCTCTCAGAGTTGGCGGGTCTGCTGGTGACTGGTTTGAAGAGCGACACTCTCTCAAAGCAGAGGTACAGCAGGTAGATCAGACCCACGCTGAAGGGTGTGAACAGGTCAAACGTCTTACACACAAAGTGGCCTCCTGAAAACACACACGCATAAAGAAACCCAGACATAAACATCAGAGAAATACTGTATATAACTTTAAATTTCCACTGGAGAAAAAAAAAAAAAAAGACAGTATGGCAGAGCGTGGTCACCTGTTCGGACGACGGACAAGGCGGTGAGAAACTGGCAGAGCAGAAGCTGCTTGCTCAGGATCTCCTGCAGGTTCTCCTGCCCCTCCACTGAGAAACCCTGCGTTATTAAACACACCACTACTCACATTTCACCCAAGCTCCATAATGCACACCACCATGATTACATCTCCACTCATCACACGCTAATCACTGATCAAACTCACGCCGTCAGCCATGAGGAAGTGGAGGCCTCGCTTTTCCGTGCTCTCCAGGACGAAATTGCGAAACGCGCTGATGTTCTCAGGACGCGTGATGTCTCCGTCGCCGTCGATCCCACCTTCACCTGTATCACATCATCGGGGTCAGGAGACACAGAGATAAAACAGGGTTTCAATATCAGGCCATATCGTTTTTAATATACATGTTTACATCGTTTTTAAGTCATGGCAGAAAAAGAAAAAAAAAAACAATGTAAAACTTCACCATAATAAGGTTCGAAGAGTTCACTAGGGGCAGAGTAGAAGTCCTCGAGTTTAAAATCATTAGCTCCTTTCAGAGTCATGCCGAAGCCTTTGGAGTGCCAACGTTTCCGCCACAGGACATACTCAGAGAATCCTCCGGGCCCGGCGCACACGTCTCCGAAATATAGCAGCTCGCTTTCCTTATCGCGAAATACCAGTTTCTATGGATGCATACACACAAACACACACTTATACAACAGAATGGGCCTCAATCAAAAAAAAAAAAAAAAAAAACTTTTACTTTAAGAAAAAAATTTTCCTGCAATGCTGATTTTCCTCGTGGCGCGTGTGTAACCCGTCAACTACCAGTAAAGTCCCTGACTTACGAACGAGTTCTGTTCGTAAGTCGGATTCGTTTGCCAGTCTGACAAAGTGAGTCTTGTACACCTTTGACACAAATATGCAATGTAAAACGCTACACTGTGTGCTTGAACGGACGTCATTTTGTCTCTGAGCTGTTTTCCACTGTGTTGGACTGTGAACTCGGTCTTGTTGAACATTTTCAGAAATTAGGATTATTTACCATCAGGACACCTTTACAGGACGGACATTTTCCATCATCGTGCTCCCGGACTCATTTCTCCCGCACACCCACACATACGTGCAGTATACTAGAGCTGTAATCGGGCATTAAAGGTTCGGCCCAACAGGGCCCGAGCCCGACAGAATTTGGCCCGAGCCCGAAAAGTACATTTTGATTGACAGCTTTTTAAAAGCCCGAACCCGTTTACAGCAAGGAATTCCCTGTCGTTTTGCTGTTGTACTTTAACAGAATGTTGCATTTTGTGCATTTTACATAACACATTGGCTCATTATTCTCATTATGCACATGGTCAAAACTTTTCCACACCTCAGACTTAGCTTTAGTTGCTGGTGCAACCAAAAAGTAAAAACCAGAGGCAACAAGCCCCTGTTTCACCTCCTCAACATCCATCTTCGCACCTTTCTCGTGCTAATTGAAATGCATCACATGATCACTCATTTACCGCGCAAGCCCGAGTCTGTGTATAAAAAATTATGAGAAATTGTCAGGTCCCGTCGGGTTCAGGCAAAGATCTTCAGCTCTACAGTATACCGGACTTTAGACATTTTTTTACATTCACTTACACACTGAAATATATTGTATATAATTGTAAATGTTGGTGAGCAGTGCAGTGAATATTTTCTGTACAATACACGTGAGCTTCCACGATTTGTTTGCATCTATGAATGTTCGCAATTCAGGGACTTACTGTACCAGATTTTCGTTCTGTGAAAATGAAAAAATCAGACTCTCAGACATAGCACCTCTCAACACTAATATGGATTTCTATTAGTATGTTTCCTAAAATATATAATATTTCTTTATTTTAATTTCTTTCATTAACGTGAATATAAAATGACCAAGATGCAAAAAGGTCTCCTTGAATTTGTGTGTGTATTCGAAATACGTAAAAGTACCCCTTGGGAGTCCTTTGGATTGGTAAACATGTAGTCGAACACATGGTCCATGTTTGCCATCTTCATCGCAGCTCTGAAGAAAGAGAGAGAGAGAGAGAGAGAGAGAGAGAGAGAGAGATTTCACTGTTACAACATAGAAACTCTCCTATTAAAGTTATTAGACTTGCTGTCGTGTTATAAGCAAGTAAATAAGGTAATAAGTCAGTGGAAATTCTAAATAAGTCTATATTATGTGTCTATAGTGTGTTTAAGTGTGTGTGAACGAATTAACAGCATATTAAATCCTCTCCATGTGTGTGTGTGTGTGCGTGTGTGTGTGTGTTACCTGTTGAGGAAGAAAGCTCCTCGTATCGTTTCATAAGGGTTGGATCTTGTACGAGCCCGCCTCATTTCTTCACCGTCTAAATTATCAAAGACACTCTACAGTGCGCACACACACAGAAAACACACACGGATTTATTGACAAATCAAGCAGTTGATTTGACATTAGAACTGAAACCATCACTGATGCGTGTCCGTTATTTACAGGGTGACTTATACACTCTGATGTTTTGCAAAACCTGGCAAAAAAAAAAAAGGCACACTAATAACATACTGTAAGCAGCTTTGCAATGAACTACAACACAAACACTGCTCCTTACACACGACCGTTTCACCATTTCACATGTGTGTTTCACCTTGCAGCGCAGCAGCGCGTGGAGAAGCTCCTCCGAACAGAACTCCGTCTCGTCCTCGATCCTCAGTTTCCTCTGCAGACGATTTGAACAGCGGCCGTTAGGATGGTACGGTTCGTCATTTTGGAATATTAGCATGTGTAGCTTATTATACAGTACAAGTACCTCGCCTATAGTCATCCAGTCTCTCAGCTCGTCCGAGTCTGGCATTTCTGTAGTGCATTCTGGGAACCAGGACACTTCTTCAAAAGCACCAGGCTGATAGAGAGAGAGAGAGAGAGAGAGAGAGAGAGAGTTGATATGAAGTTTTACATCCGGTATATTGGATATGAATATAACAGTCTGTGTATAGTACAGTACAGCACAGCACAGCACCCACCTCAGGTTCGTCCTTCCACTCGACGTTGAGATCTCCTTCAAACCCCTGCAGCGTCAGACCCAGACCTCTCCTCCCGCGCTGCGTCGACGCCTCCACGATCTCTCTCCGCCCCTGACCGAACTTTCCCAAACCTTCTCCTTCTTTAAAACCCATTTTGGCCTGGAAACAAGAGACGAGACATTTAGGTATTACTGTGAGTACGGACAATATGTTGTGTTCCTCGGCTCTGAACAAATCAGACGCGTTACCATGAGCTTCTGAGAGACGCTGTTGTACATGGAGAAGTTGTTGCCGCTCTGTGAAGCTTCGCCGCTCGAGGCATCGTTGGAGACGGACGGTTTGGAGAAACTGGGTCTCTGGTCTTCGGCGTCACTGACAGACTCGCTCTGACTCGAATCTGTAAGAAACACAGCGCGGTTAACTGTGTAGGACTGGAGACGCTAACGTGCACGTGCTAAGGGCAAGTGTAAAGATTGTGAATTAATAAATCTTATGTAAAATAAAAATGTAGAGCTTACTGTAAAGGACTTTGCAAATACTGCTTATAAGTAGATTTATAGATTTTTTAAATTTATTTACTTATGTTTATTTATACATTTTTCTTTATTATTCTTCTTAATTTATTAATGTAAATGTGATTTGAATATGTCTATGTGAAAGGACATATGCTTGTGTACTTGGTCGGTTGTTCATTAGAATATGATTTTGAGAAATGTCATGTCACTTTGTCGCGCTTGTACTGTACTACCCTATTCGAAAGTGCACTTTATGTTCTCTTTTGTATAGGACTTAGATAGTTTTCTTCTAATTTAAAAATCTCAACCTGTCTTGACTCAGCTAGCCAGCTAATTAGCTAGTTAGTGTTGTTTATTTATGATGTGTGGTTGAAATGACAATAAAAGTCTACTTGAGTTGATTTTGTCACTGCAGGTCAATGCAAGTACCTTGATGTGTGTTAATAAAGCAAGAAAAGTACAATAAACATATGGAGCGGGAAATAAAAAAAATAAAAAAAAACACAACGGCTGATTCTGGTGAAGCGCAAGTCCACGACGACGTGCACGATGTCCCTGAGACATGACTATGGACTTTATCAAAATGAACTTGCAGTACTGCGCTGTATAAAAGCAGGAGCCCGAACTCATTTATTTAATTTTTTTTTTTCTTCCATATTTTGTTTCCAAAGAGACGGACTTTCTTGTATTTTAATGTAGTCTTGAGGAATAGTTTTTCTGGCATCCTCTTATTTTCAGTCCAGTCCCAGGAGTGTTATTTGTTTTCTTGTTAGTTTGTTAAGCGACACTGTGGCTCATTCAAGCATGAGAAGCGTCTAACTGGAGGCAGGAGAAACAGGAGCAGATGATGACAGATGATCAGGCTGGTGATTTGTATACTGGTGATGCTGAATAAGTGCTTAGAACGGATGAGAGGGGAAATGAGGTCTCTGCTGAGGTTGTTACATAAACAACTGATTGTTTAAATTGTGTCTTAAGGCACTTAGCTGCCTGTCGCAGGAAAACATTTGTTCATTTTTTTTTTATTATTTAATACGAAATAATCAGGAAATCAGGAAATCAAACCATAAAAGAGTTTTCCAAGAAATTATTTCCAACAAATATTAACCAAACCAAACAGTAAAGACGTTGATTACCAGGCAGGCATCATGAAAAAATGTTGGTTTATCTCACTTCTTGCAACCTAAACATACTCATATGACATCACGATGTGAGATTTTCTCCTAACAATATCTATATGTCGCGTGTGTGTATGAGACAGAATTAAGCTAATAAAGAGAAACAGTAGATTCTAAGACTCAGGAGGTTCAATTAAGGATTAAGGACTCTGGAGTGCTCAGTGACAAACTCTAGCTCTATCAAATTCTGATTTCATCATTAGTGAGTTTGGATTAAATGGGTTATATACTGCGAGATGCACAGAGTCAAGGTTAACGGAGTCACATGTTCCAGTATTGAAAGATCTGGTGTCTGGTCAATGATGTCATCGTACAAGCTGAACAATGATCAGCCGAGACCCACCGTGGCTTGTGGTTTTCTGTGACGACTCGTCGTCTTCGTCAGAGCTGGCCTCGTCCCGTTTGGCCTTCTTCCACTTTGTCGCCTTGTCCGATGCACCCAGGCTTCTCTTCATGGTGGCTGCAGGTGGACTCCTGCACAAACACCAAGCATGACATAGATACTGTGATGAACTACTTCACAACCAACTTCTTGAATCACGAGCTCTGTTTTTTTTCAACACTGATTAACAAACCTACATATCGTAACATATGTATCATGATATCCGTGGGACGTTCAAGTCAAACCGGGATTTGTGATGGAAAGGCGTACAAAATGGTCTCGGGATTTACAGAAGCCTTCAAGCAGAGTACGGTAACGAGACTCTCAGCTCCAGTAAAACATCTGCCATTTCCACATGTTTAGGTCATTTAAGGAGTTCCTGAGCGGGGGATTATATAGACAAATAAAGTTAGTTTTTACTCTCATAACTGTGTTCTGTCATTCTGTACAATCAAGATCCCGGATTGACTCGAACGCCCCATGTGGTTTTCCACAATGACCCACAGGCAACCCAGCACAAGTGTTTCAGGCTGTTTAGTTTTGTTCGGCTCCATCTCTTGGAGTTTTGGTTCCCCAGTAAATACTCCCTGTAATCCTCCTCCTCTACATTCAATATGTGATATACAGTATGTGGCCAAAAGTATGTGAACACCTTGTTAAATAATTGAGTTCAGCTTTACTCATTGCTACGTAGTGATACAGGTGTACAAAACCAAAAAGAACATAGCCAATTAACCTCCACAGACAAACACAAGACTTTAAACATGGCTTTAACGTTTAGCCACAAATCCCAAATGTCTCAACAAGAACTGTGCACCAGGAGCTTCACGAAACAGATCTTCAGGACCGAATAGATGACCACAGGCGTGTGAGCTATAAAGCATGTCACCAGTGGATTTGGCCACTCTGGGTTTGGCTGATGGCAGGAAAATGCTTCGTGCCAGAATACACAGCGCCAATAATTAGGTTAAGTGTAGGTCTGGGGTTAATGGACAGAGTTTGCCCTAGACTCTTTAGTCCCAGTAAAGGATGATGTTAATGCTCCGGATTACAAAGTCAAAGTAAACAACTGGTTTTTAGTACAAACTCTGTTATACATGTTTATTTTATGACTCTTTATTAAGTCTGTACGGGGAAAAACAAATCTAATTTCCAAACAGTCTTACAGGAAAATATCTGTAGGCTAGAAAATAAAGCAGCCTGTTATGTAAAGGAGCAAAAATTAATCATGCAACAGAAAAAAAGCTTGTGGGGTTTTGCTGCATGAATAAAGAAGCAGGTGTGACAAAGTCCTCAGAAGAACTGTGGCTGGTTCCGCAGGATGTTCAGTAAAAACTAATCAGCTCATTTCCTTATAAAACTGCACACACTGTACCTCAGAATATAATTTTAAGCAAAGAGTTGACACACCGATTATTATATTCTCATTGTTTCATTAATGACTTCTTTTCACTGCTTTTTATAGGATCATCTTCAACGTAGAAACATATTTAATTTTCTTGAAGACATACTTTCTCTACAGCTGTTATTCTCATGCAAATTATTTGCGGACTTTCGCACAACACTATTTGTGGCAACAATTTAGGGGAACGCACTTTCCTGCCGCTGCATGACAACGCCCCAGTGCACAAAGACACATCCATATAGATGAGTCTTACCACCTGCAGTGTCCTAAGCCAGTCCTCCTCATCCAACATCTAACGCTCTTTTTACTGAAGGAGCACAAATCCAACACACACGTTACACTACAAAACTTAAGTTAGGTACAAATCAGGAGCAAATTTATGTTAATGCACATAATTTGAGAAAGAGATGTCCAACAAGCTCATAAGTTTGTTCTCTCTTAATCGAGCTACATGCTTTATTAATATATACATATACACGAGGGTGAGTCAAAAACGATCCACGCGCCGGTTATATTAAGAATCCTGTTGGTCTTATCAGCGCTTTCTGTTTAAGGTTCCCGTCTCCCCAGTCACTGCTGTGCAGTGTGAATGTGTTACATCAGTTCATTTGTAACTGTGATGTGAGCAAAAATGGACGCCCCGCTTGTGATTTGCAGAGAAGAAAAGCAGCGTGCAGGGATTTGTGGATTTTTTTTGTGGTCTTGGTGTCAAAAAATAACTCAAGGAAGAGCATAAACAGAAGCGTTTGGATTCACACGTGCAAACTTGTGGCTTTTTGTGGCTCGCAGCTCAGCCTAAAACATTTTTCAAAGAGGGAATACGAAAGCTTTTCGGACAAAGTGCATTGAAAAGCAAGAAGATTATGTCGGAAAATGATTTTTAATCATTACCGGCGACGAGAAACGGATTCGTCAATTACGAGCCTGAGATTAAACGGCAGAGGATGGAACGGGAGCATTCTCAATCGGCGACCGAGAAAAAGACCAAAAGTCGACCATCAGGTTAAATATTCATCAGTGAGATTCTCAAGGACCAGTATTGGAATATTATCAGGAAAAATGGTTCAACAATCAAAAAGCAGGAGTAAAAGAGTAAAGATTCAGTTCTGATGAAGAAGTGAAGAGAGCAGTGCATTCGTGGCTCGCAGCTCAGCATAAAACATTTTTAAAGAGGGAATATGAAAGCTTTTTGGACAAAGTGCATTGAAAAGTACGAAGATTACGTCTGAAAATGATGCATTTGTTTGTTTGTTTTCTAAAAGTTAATTCTGCAGATAATTTTTGGTTCACCCTTGTCGAAGAAATGCATGATGGTCAGAGTTTCAGTGTACATTATGCACGGAATATCAAGAATTAGATTAGCAAAACCTATTTAAATGAAACAGATTGAATAAAATAAAACAATTAGTAGGAATAAGTTTTCACATTACACGCAGAATTGCTTTAGAGACTCACTTTATCGCTTTAAGATGATCTTGAGGTTGGTTGATTTTTATTTTTTCTGGTTAACTGAGACAAGACTCAGATAAGGTTAAACTTTCAGCTTTAAATGTTTTTTTTTTTAATAAATCCTGGCCAGGGTTTCCGATCTCTTCTTCTTTTAGTCCAATCTCCTTCTCGCTCCCTTTATCAGGAAAACAAAACTGGCGCTGAAATCAGTAACTTAGGATTGAGTTTCTGTTTCAATTTCAAACTAGTCACTTAGAAAATAAATATATAAATATAGATATATGAGTAACAAACAGTTTCTTAAGACAGATTTACCCAGGTCTAAGCCAGGTTCTGGTTCTGAGGAAACCAATATGATGCTGCTCGTGCACTCTTTCGCAATGTAGATTTGATTAAAAATGCAAATAATCAACTAGTTCACAAACAGGGACACGTTAAGGCTAGCTTGCTATGCTAAATGTCAGCAAATTTCCCTCCCGTCGGCGTTTTAATGACAAAACATGTACGAAAGGAGCAGAAATATGCGACGCATCGTGGATATTTTCGCCACATCATTTACAAGTGGAACAACTTTGTGACAATAACATTCCCTCCAACGTCAACTGCGTACTAATCCCGCGTTCCATTCTACACTGGGGGGCCTTGAAATATCACCGGCGCATAATGATGACGTAAGAGGCGTCCAAGCAAGTGCCTGAATGGATTGATTAAGATTTTGTTAGATTTTATTAATTTATTTTGCATAGTTTGCTTGTTTGTGCCTTTTATAAAGATTCGTTATTTATTTGATAGGCCTTTTATTTATTGTGCTGATTCAAAAATGCAAAGAGCAGTTACAATCTGTACAGTTATTTGAAAGTTAGTTTTATATATAAAACTAACTTTCAAATATTTGAAAGTTAGTTTTATATATAAAGTTAGTTAGTTTTATATTTTTTCTTTTTTATTTGAAAGTTAGTTTTATATATAAAACTAACTTTCAAATATATAAATTTTTATTATTTAAAGGACAGTTTCATTAAAACCATTAACCCATCAGAAGGGGAAAAATTGTAGCTATTTAGTTCAGCATATGTATTTCTGTGGCGTAGTATTTAACACTGTCGCCTCACACCTCAAGTGTCCTGGTTCGATTCCCTCCTCGGGTCTGTGTGCATGTTTGCTTGTTCTCCCAGTGCTTGGTGGGTTTCCTTCCACAGTCCAAACACGTTCAGATTTGGCTAACTGGTGTTTCCAAATTGCCCAAAGTGTGTGTGCGCTCTATGATGGATTGGCACCCAGGGTGTACCCTGCCTCGTGCCTAAGTCTCCTGGGATAGGCTCTAGGCCCTGTGGCCCTGTATCCAGGATAAAGCAATATGGTAGATGAATGAATGGACTTTCCCATTTTCTCCCTGTGATTTTTTATTTTAACCTATTCATTTTAACATATTCTTAATATTCTCCTACACCTTGTTCCTTGTTGCTTCTATGATAAAATGATCTATCTATCTATCTATCTATATA
>QMIH01000004.1:1556110-1567353 GCA_003987875.1 Clarias batrachus | reverse complement strand
ATACATATGATCCCTCTTTACTGACTAGTGTGTAGCGGCTAAACTTTAATGGCTAACCCAGCCTTCTTCAGCTCCTACTTTTGTTAACGTTTTGATCACTAAATATTGAGAATGTCCTCGTGAAGTAATGTTTTGCATACATTAGTTCCACTGATTGTGTTCATCAGAAAGCAGGTGGGAATAGCTCGATACCTTCCTAAAAACATATTTCCGGGCGATCCCTGCATTCTAAGATGCACTACCACACACATTTAGAAGTTAATTTCAAGCTACAGACACTGAAACAGTGTGGTTGGAACAGGAGTGAAAAAAAAAGAAAAGAAAATCAAGCAGCTACAGTAGAATGCAGGCTTTCAGATGGATTTAATCTGGAACATTAACAGACATATTTTGGAGACCTCTAAATCTCAGGTTAACTTGTTTATATAAGGGTATAATATAATAATGAATTCCTCTGGACAGACTTACTGAAGAATCAGTTAGTCGTTTTTAGCAGTTAATAGGAATAGCGAAATTGTTGCACAGTTATTTATGAGTTATGGAACAGTATTATATTTAAACATTTGAACTATTTAAACTTGATATGGAAATGAAAATGTACAACCTGCACGTTAATGCATCACTGTAATTGTTCATAGTTGGCTCTACCATAAAAAGTTGTGCTATGGCCAGAAGTTAAAAGGCAAAGTAAAAAAAAAGAATATTATTGGCAGTGTTTGGAAGTTATATCAAGAAGTTTGTATCGTGCTTTAAAATCGTGAATGAGGCAACAAATGGCATCGTGTTAGAAAAAAATACTGTATGTGTAACTGCACTCATCATGCATTTACCAGTCTCTAATATTACTATTAAAACTTTATTCCAAATGTTAAAAATCCTTTGTAATTTAAAGTTGAGCCATGACACTCGACAGGTTGGGCAGGAAGCAAGCTAGCACCTGATTGTGCACTGCACATGATTTCTTTCATGTTTTTCATACAGTTTTAGATTGATATTTTATATCTACTGGACAAAACCAATCACTGTCAAATAAAACAACATCCACAAAATGTTTATGAAGCAATGGCCTGTATACCTAAAATATATTCTCTTTTTTATTTCTATGGAGTCATTAATAAATCTTCTGCATTGTGCAAATTGTTTATGTCTTTATTTCTGTTTCTATAAGGTCCAAAATCACATATGTACTTAAAACTATACTTTTTATAATATACATACAGTTGAAGTCTACATAGACGTGTACATATCCAGTACCATAGCTAAATACAATTAAACTGGAATTTTATCCATATTTCAGTTATGATCAGTACTTTATTTTAAGATCGTGAAATGTCACAATAATATTAGATAAAGATTTTAGTTCATCTTTTATTTCTTTCATGACATTCCCAATGGGTCAGAAATGTACATACAAGTAGTGAGTATTAGGTATCATTGCCTTTAAATTGTTTAGCCTTGGTTTAGTATTGCCTTTCACAAGGGTAGTGTTTAAATATAATATACTATAGTTAAACCTCCATATGTCCCATATGGTTAAAAGTCATGAGCACCAAAGAGCACCGCTGCCCGTGCCCCTCTGTAGCACCATCAAGGGGCAAAAGCTTTAAATCACAATTACCCCCAAATGATTTGACCCGGGACCACCAAACGTTCAAGCATTACTCCTTGGTGTGGTGAGAATGCCATTGTCTCTTTACCTCTCTAGGTCTCCCACCAAAACGCAAAGGATTTATACCTTATAAATCTTCCAGACGGTTCTCAAGGTAAGAACATGAAGAAAGTTGCCTAGATCAGCATCTTCCAACTCACTCCCTCCATGAAAGAATCCCATACAGCTTACTGATGCAGGTCAGGTGCTGCCAGTGGGATGAAACCACTGTTCACTATGACAACCATATCACAGAGGTACAGTACCTGTGAGCTCCAGGTCCACCATCAACCAACAAACTTTTCAGACTTCAGGGCCTCACAAATTGTACCTCTGAAAGATTTGACCGTGACATCACAATATTCACCAGCAAAAACCGAGCCAGAACTAACTCAACCTTAGTGACTTAGTGACTTCCAGCATGTTTTATATGTTTTGTATCCTGCCATATATCCTGTGCTGGGATTTGTTTAGTTTAATATTTCCTGATTTGCTAATGATTATGGCATCAATGAAACATGAAACTATTTTCCGGACCTTAGATTACAGTGTGACTCATGAAAAAAAGTAGCTGTCATCTTCTTGTTTATGCTTGTCCACCACGTCTTTCTTCTCTTCTACCTTGGGTACTTTTTTCTCCACAAATGACCGCCACATTTCTTTCTTTCCCACCTGAAATAAAAAAGTGGCAGGCTGGCTATTAAAACCTCGCATTGCTTGATTTTACACTGTATCTGTGCGCGTACAAGAGACACACGGACTTTTAATTTGCGGGCAGAAAGATCTCTTTGTAGACAGGTGAGTATGTGTGTTTAAGGTCTGTAGGACTTACAGGTTTCTTTCTGGGAAATTCTGTCTGAGCTTCCTGGAGCTTCGCTGCAGCGCGTTGACGCTGCTTTTCCTCCTCTGCAATCAGCCTGAGGTGTTTTTCTTTTTTCCTAATCCTGGGGCAACAGAGAGAGAGAGAGAGAGAGAGAGAGAGAGAGGAACAATGAAAACTTTTCATTACATCATTACATGATGTCACTTTTGCATTACTTTCTGTACAGCCCTCATTTTGATCTCACACTGAAAATAGGAGAGAAATGTAACCGTTAATGAAGCTCAAACTAATATTTCATACCTATTGGCACACCTGACATTAAGCTCCTCTGGCAATGTGGGAATAACTCACTCACTCATCATCTATACCGCTTAATCCTGTATTCAGGGTCACGGGGGGCCTGGAGCCTATCCCATGAGACTTGGGGCACATGGCAGGGTACACCCTGGACAGGGTGCCAATCCATCGCAGGGCACAGACACACACATACACATACACTCACTCATTCACACACTACGGACAATTTGGGAACGCCAATTAGCCTAACCTACATGTCTTTGGACTGTGGGAGGAAACCGGAGTACACGGAGGAAACCCACCAAGCACGGGGAGAACATGCACACAGAGACGGGAATCGAGCCTGGCCGGGGATCGAACCCGGACCACTACACCACCGTGCCGCCTTGTGGGAATAACATTTGTGGAAATCATTTTCTTCTGCAGAAGAATAAATATAGACCAAACAACCAACTGGTTGGTTTGTGAAGCCCTTCAATGCTGTACCTTCAAGGTAGACCTGATTTGTGTCACTACCCTATTGCATACATCATTGATGAAATGGTGTAAGGTCTCCAGGTGAGCACCTTGTACTTATTCAGTCTTATAATGGGTTTTAAAAGGATGGTCAGGTCATTATTTCCACTAAACCTAACTAGAGAATCTTCCCAAGGAATCATAGAAACATCACATATATTACATTATATAACTGATTATATATTATGTACATATCCCCGATTAACTGTGTTTCTGACCTGGCTATGTTGTCTTTGCGGTACTCTTTCTTCATGGTTTTTAAATCTTCCTCTGTAAATCTGTTGAACTTTTCCAGCAGGTCGTAAAAGTACATCTCGACGCTTCCGAGCAGCTGACAGGACGTCTGATCCTCCGGTGCGCATCCTATACTGACTCTGTACACCTCGTTTATCTTTTCGTCCAACTTCTCCAGCACTGCATTCTGAGCGGCTTCGCTCATTCGCAGACATTCGATTTTCTCCTGTATTTCTGCTGCTTTCTCTTTGTTTTCATTGATGCACTTAGTCAGGCAGTCCATCTCCTCATTCAGCCGGGCCGTCTCCATCTCCCTGCATGTGCGCAAACAGTCCAGGGGTTAGAGTATGTAGTCAGAGTGTCTACTTTAGAAGAGTGCATTAGAAGTGTACGGGCTCCTAGAGGACCAGAAGTTGCAGGAAGGAGCAGGTGATTTTGATGGCTATCATGTGGTCAGACAGCCAGATGTGAAGGTTTTGGGACAAAGAAAAACCACATCCATTATTACGTATTATGGTTGTGTAATGTACTGTATGTGGCGTGCTGTTAATGCAGCTTAACTGTGTTCATTTGGGGTGAGGGTGGAGGTGTTCCTTAGCAGATATATAAGTTCATTTTTATCTGGACACACACGGACACAAAACCTCCAATAACTGCTTTTTATTATATAGCTTTATTTAGATAAAACTATACAATGGTTCAATAGAAACTTGTTGCCATGTCTGTCTGATCTTAACACCAACATTATCAACAATAAGCTCCATTTAATTATGCATTATAGGTAAGTTTCATGTCTGTATACTACAGATTCTACAAGGCGGTATCGTAATGTTTCGAGATTTGCATGCAACAGATCTGGTCACTTTCGTCATACATCCTCCCTCACATGCCTTAAAACCTGGCAGTAGAATTAACTATTGACGGTCTGGCCCCTGGGGACGAATTCTCGATGCACAATGTCACGAAAAAAGATACTGGTCAAGCTGCAGACCTGCCTCGCCTTGTCTAAACCTGCTGAGTCATGCCAAGGGCCTCATGCCCAGGTTCACAGAGAATTTCACTTTCGCTCTTCGTTCTAACTTGCCGTCCACGATGAAATAGGTGGTCAAGTTAGCACCGGATGCACAGAGCCCGATGTACACCGGCCGATGTCTTTTGGCACACTGACTTATGAAGGTCGGTGCTCCCTGTGACTGTGCGTACAGCCTTGTGCTGTTACAAAACTAGTCTTGCAACTTTTTGACACCACCTCATATAAGAGGTTTGATTGTTAATATCACTTACAATTGCTTGAGCTCTTTGAACTCGTTTTGTCTGCCGGACTCCATAGACCCCTCGATGTAATCTAATTCCTGAAACAGGTGATTGGTCTGTTCCTCCATCTCTAGCATGATGGCCAGCAGCTGCTTCCGGTCCGTGAAATACAGCTGAGGTTTCTGCAAATGCAGGCGCACATACGTGACCTTATAAATGATCCTTGATATTTAAATAAAGCCTATAAAAAACAGTTTTTATTTAGTTTTTTTAAAGGTTTTTTTTTTTTGCTAAACTTAAGTCTTAATAAACCTCATAACAGATACTATAATGATAATAAAATGAAGCTAAATTACTATATCAAGACTTTTTGTAGAGATAAGATAAGAAGGAACCTCGTAGAACTCCAGGTCATCAAGCCCCAAATCCTCTTCTGGCTTCTTCTCGCTGCTGAGGTTTCACAGACAGACAACATTAGAAGTACAGTAAAAGATATAGAAAATGTGTGTGCATGATACGATCCTCATTGCCATTTTTGTAGAAATAAATAAGAACAAGTACGAGGATTGTATATAAAGTAATAACAGTTTTAATAACTGACATAATTCGTTCAAATTACACACGTTGTTAAGACTATCAAACTGCGACAAAGCGGATTTTCGAAGAGGATTCAATGGGACAATTGCATGGCTTGTGATGGAGATGACGGTGTGTAGTACCTAATATAAAAGAAGAATTCACACTCTGGGGAGCCTATCCCAGGAGACAAAGGGCACGAGGCTGGGAACCCTGGACAGGGTGCCAATCCATCGTGGGGCACAAACATGCACACACTCACACATACACTATGGGCAATATTAGGAACGCCAATCTGCATGTCTTTGCATTGGATCACGCTCCTTATATTTGAAGTGACTTTTTAAGTGATTCAGTGATGTATTGCGATTCTTCTGTGTATCAATTCATGTATCGTGACTGTTGTTAAGATTGTTGTTAAGATTGTTGTTAAGATACACTGTGTATGACCCCTTTCTAGCTTTTGTGACTCTGTGTGTGATTTTCCCCTTAGACATTTGCTTGGTATTTTGTGTTTTGACCTTGTTTTTGATTTTCCCTTTTTGGTTTGGACTACTTTTCTGCGTTTTGTAAATACCTTTTGTATATACTGTGTGTTGTAAATAGTGGTTTGGTAAATGTCGGCACCATTTGATTTGCACTTCATTTTCTCCTGCTTTTGGTTTGTAAGGGAGTAAGGGTAGTGTGCTGTATCTTTGTTGCTGTGGGTATTTCACTTCGGGACTAGTTAGATGGTATTTCTGTCTATTATTTTGGCCTTGTCGGCTCACAAAGCTTGACAGGGATTTGCAAGTTCACTCTGTAAATAAACCCTAAGCAAATGCACTATTGGTCTCACCTACCTTTAATCTATGGAACACCTTTATTTCTTTTATAGGGCCCAAGCACTATGACATCAGCATGATGAATGATGTCATCGTCATCACTATGATAGAACTGTCTGATAGTGCTGATGTCATAGTGAGGATGGCCAGGGTTCAATTCCCACCCAAATGCCCCAAACCCCAGCCATTGGATGCAGTGCCAGTACCAAGCACGGATAAAATGGGAGGTGTGCATCAGGAAGGGCATTTTTCTTGTAAAACCTGTTCCGCTTGACGAAAGAATAACAACAACCTTTATTTCTTTTCTATGAAGTCCGCATGATGAATGATGTCATCGTCATCGTAATGATAGTGCTGATGTCATAGTGATGATGTCATTTTTTCCCAATCATCCGGGGCTTTTTGGGGGTCTTAAGTCATGAAAATCAGCACACAGGTTGAAATCTGCTTACACTTGAGGTTGTTTCATTTGCTAAGTTTGTTTAGAGTTGTAACAAATCCTCCCCTCTAAAAAAATATTGAATTGGGAAATTTATAAAATAGTAATATTTACTGTACAGAATCGCAATTCAAATCAAATCGCCACCTGGATCTCATGATAATATCACATCGGGTGCTGAGTCCCAACCCTATAAATAGTTTTTTCTTACTCAGACCTCAGGTCATACCTTCAAATGTTAATCAATTCATTAACTAAACACCACCTCATGTCATGCCCTGTGACTGATAAATAGCTTTTTGTAATAACCTTATTCTTTTTTAATTCATTTTATTAAATACTCAATCAAAATATGCTGGAGCACTAGAACATAGTGAAAGACATTTTGCAAGACAGGTTTGCTTACAGAATTTGTCCTGAGCAGTGCTATCAGGTTTGGTGTATGTATGTTGGTGTGTGTGTGTTTGTGTGTATGTGTGTTTTGATTTTTCATACTGACCCTTTGCAGTTTTCCTGGGAGACCTTGGAATTGGAGCTCTGGTCCGTTGGGGGAAGCGCTGTACTAAGCCCACTGATTTGATCTGCAGCTGATTATGATCAAGAAGGCTTATTATATCCGTATTAAGATGTGTATCATCAGTGTTACAGTGACAGAAGACTATTATTTTATTTAATAATAAAAATAATTTATTATTTTATGTTTTTTTTTTAGTTATATTGCAATTTGGGGCTTTTGTCAATAAATCGTAAATATATTTTTTTTAACTGTCAAAGATTTCTTTATATTATCTGCTTACCAATCATATCTACAGTATATCATTCATTGTTTTTCTGTTGGTTTGTTTTTTACAAGCTATGTCCTACCCATTACGATATCACTTTCCAAAAACCTACGGGAACCTAATCCATGTGCTGATAATTGATCATAGTGCTTTGAGTGGTTCAGATGTAGAACGCGGCTCTTTTGAGGTCAGGTGTGTGAACATACGCAGGTCGGCTTGTGCATCCTGTTCCTCCTTCTCACGTGCAGCTGCCTTGATTTTCTCAGCGATCCGCTTCCTGGTTTCCTGCTGCTTCTGCCACTGAGGAGGCGAGACGTTCCAGAGGAACTCTTGACACAGTTGATAGTGTCTCAACATATCCTCATATCTGGCGATTTCCCTGAGGGGAGGAAAAAAAGTAGCTTAAATGTTTATTTATTTATTTATTTTAAAACAGCAGTTTACACCTAAAGCATTGGTTTTCCATTTTAAGAAAGAATACATTTTGGAATTTTGGAATTTGCTGCATTAACTTTTTCGGTTTTCTTCGTGCGTCTTTAATTCTAATCGAAACCTACTTTTTTATTTTCACAACTTCGTTACTGGTCCTCTGGATCTCTTCCCGTTTCTGCAGTAAGGCTTTGGTTTCTTCTTCAGCACTACACCATGAAAGAAATCAAGATTCAGTGGTTAAAAAAATTGCAAACAAACATTTATTCATTTATCCATGATTTTCACAAAGCCTGTAATGAGCAGCAAAACCATAATACACAGTTACAATAAAAGTACCTTGCACTGCCAAAAAATGCTACCTAAGCAAGAGAAAATATCTTTAATATTATTAAATATATCAACACTAACAAACCAAATATAGGATTACTAAGCATTTAATTTAATGTCTAAATTCTAAAGTTTTAAGCAACAAAAATTCTCGTTCTTTTGGGAGATACGCTTTTTAGATTTAGTAATGAATTTCTTAAACAAAGCAAAATTATGGTTTGTCTAGATTCAAGAATATTTCACTTTTTATTTTCACTGTAACCTAACACAGAATTTCAGTACATTCATTGCAGAAGGAATGACATCATAGCAAGTAAAATATTCTTGGTTCTAGACAAATAATGTTTGTCTATAATTTCTTACAATAAGATATAAACCAAACATAAGCTTATTTCTATGTCAAATTTTAAGTAACAATATATTGTTTTATAAATAAAGAATTTTGGAGTTTATTTCTTCAAAGAAGTTACATTCTACGCCAATAGAAGCCGAAGCCGAATAATCTTAGATTCGGTTTGTTGTAAACTTATTTTAAGAAATTATAGGTAGCTAAATGTAAGAACACCGCCCGATATTTTCACCATACTTCTGTGGCGATTTCATTAATATTGCGATTCTGTAAGTGTCACGATTTTAAAATATCTCGATAAGATATATTTTTTTTTTCTAATTTTGTTACAATTTAAGGACCTTGAACCTTTAAAGAAATAAAATTGAGTCATAACTCCAAAGTTTCATACCTTAGCTTTATGCATTATGTAGTCCGTTCCTTATAGCACAAGTTTTCTCAATTAAAATCCAAGCGCAGCATTTAAACAAGAGTTTAACATTTAACTTCAAATTAAATAAAACACAAAGCTACATTTATACTAAACAGTACGTCATGTCATCCGCCATTATTATAATATCAAAACTAACTTGGCAAATAATTCCCTGGTATCACACGGGACGCCAGTGTGTGAATAGCTCAGAGGGCGCCACCTGTAGGATCATACAGAAATGGCGATGTCTCCAAAGTTGTTAACACTCATGGTGTTTTGAGATGGGTGTTGGCGTGTGTAATGAGTTGGTTTGAGATTAATTCGCTTCCATGATTTTGGAGTAAAAGGAGGCTTTTTAACACACACAACTTTTGAGAATGTAGCACCATGGAAATGTGTTTCTCGCTGCACCACTCGGAAGCTCGTGCACCCGGCACAGAATACTATAGGTTATATAACGTACAATTTCAGCTCTGATCAAGCTGAAAAACAGCAAATGAAATCCATTTTGTAGTCAATGTGGCGAAATGTGAATCGGCTCACAAAAGAATCACCTTTACTTAGATGTCGTGTTTTTTGCAGAGTTTGCATCGAGGTCACCCTCCTTACGTTTTTAAAGCCAGCAGCGTGTTCTCCTCCTTCTCCTTGACATACTTCTCATAGGCTTCTTCACCGAAGGCTGCCTCTGCCTTTGCCATCTCCTCTTTACTCATAGGCATATGTTTTTTCAGACTCTTAACTCTCTTTTGGCTGACTGAAATAGAGTACTGAAGAGAGAGAGAGAGAGTGAGAGAGAGAGAGAGAGAGAGAGAGAGAGAGAGAAGGAAAAGCAGTATAGAAGATTATTTTTTCCACCATTCATGTGCCATCAGGCGACCGGTCCTCCCCACCCTGGAAATATATTTGTCGTCAGCTTGTGCCGATTCACACTACGGGCAATTTAGGGACACCAAAGAGCCTAATCTGCATGTCTTTGGAATGTGGGATGAAACCGGAGTACCCAGAGAAAACCCCCCAAAGCACGCAGAGACGGGAATCGAACCCGAACTCTGGAGGAGCAAGGCAACAGTGCTAACTACTACACCCCCCCGTGCATGATGCAACAGATTACTAATATATTCTACTCAATCTCTCACCTCCAACTGACAAATCTCCCGCTCTTTGTCGATGAAGTCTCTGACAGGCGCCATGTGGAGATATTCTGGCAGGAAAAACGAGACAGAAGAGAATAAAGGGAAGGTCTGAGATCTGAAACAGTCTGACACTTAATCCCAGCCCTGAGCTCTTTATTTTCGTATGTTTTTGGTTCATGTTCATGTTTCATGAAAACTTTATGGCGCTAATAAATTAGTATAGTAATGAAATGGTGGTTTTCTAGTGATCGTTAAAAAGATCGTGCTAACACAGGTTTAATTACTCCACTTGCTCACCCCACTCGGGTAGACTGCATGCGTCTGAGGGAGCGATGTTGGCCTCCCCACCCTCTCTCTCCTCCTCTTCCCTCTCCCCATCCTCCTCCTCGATCTCCTGGAGGTAGCGTGAGACAATCGCTCGGGTGCTCTCTCTGGGTTTCACTCCCCTCTCATGTGCCTTCAGGTTGAGCTGCCTTCCCAGCTCCTGAGATAAAACAGGTTGAGGGAAAAGTGTATACTCGGTTAAATGAAGGATGTGTGCATGTGTGCGCGTGTGTGTGTGTGTGTGTGTGTGTGTGTGTGTGTGTGTGTGTGTGTGTGTGCACATTCTAACCTGTCTCTTCTTTTCTTTTTCCTGGAAGCTGAAGTGTAAGAAGTCATCTGGCATGCTGAATGCCTTGCTGTTTGACGATGTCATTTCGATGCTTCCTTTCTCTGATTCTGGTATAAAGCAAATTGATTCATGTTCGATAAATGTCAGTTAATGCCCTCATCATCACCTTATCACAGTTCATTTTCACAGTAATGTACTGTAGGTCATCCTAATAAATTAATCGCTCTGCATGATAATTTTAACAAATATCTAACAAAATAATAATAATAATAATTCAAACTAACTGTTCAGCCACAAAATTATGACCAACTGCCCAATATTGAGTTTTGCCACCAAAATAGTGATGCACCGTTTGTTCTTTCACCTTTCTATCACAACCAGCATGAACCTTTTCAGCACTTTGAGTTACAATAGCTCTTATATTTAATCTGCAGCCTTCATTCCTCTTGGCCACGCATGATCCTGTCGCTCTTCCTTGGATCACTTTTTTTGGTAGGTCCTGACCACTGCAGTTTTGGAGTTGCTCTGATCCAATCATCTAGTCATCGCAATTTGTCCTGTGTCAAAGTCGCACAAATCCTTAC